>JAQFYE010004408.1:0-13448 GCA_034694305.1 Protaphorura glebata
TACATTTCAAGTTTAAAGTAAATCGGACAAAAACTGTGACAGCTAGAGTGCGAACACACACACACACACACACACACGGACACACACCAATGACCATTGTATAGCTCAGTCGTTCCGCCTTTCGCAATAAGAATCGAAAATTCTAAGCTTCCGACTCGAAATACATATAATAATCGTATCCGCTAATATTTAGTATTATTGTCAAACTAATATTATTTTCACTAGTAAATCCCCAAATCTAAACGAAAAAAAAATTCAGCATCTGGATTCCCTTTAGCCAATTCGATCCTCCCATCCATCCACAAATGCTTTCACCACTTTCCACATACTTTCACTCAATTCCACTCCGTCTCATTTTCCCTCTAGCCTCCTGTTTTTAATGGATCTCATCACGAACAACTCCAGGATGCTTCCTGGAAGAGTCATTTTCCACAAATCTTCCACCTTATAATTCATTAGTTCTCTGCCAAGGGCCGAGGAATACATCTCATCAAGTACCATAAAACCATGATATGGTACTCTACTCTACTCAGCAAGCACAGCATAGCAAATTAGCTCGCATGCTACGATTCACGTGGATGAATAATTACTGGGCTGGGGCAAAGATAAGAATAGAATGGAATGAAACCAAACACCAAACCACCAGCTGTTTGTTTACTCACTTTCCAGCCATCCAATCCAACCCACTAAAATTTATGAGGTTTTCTCCTGACAAATATTCCGCACATGATGTGACATGTAAGTAAGTGCATAAATCCAAAACGGAACCATCATCGAACATTCCATTCCGTAAGTCATGTATACTTTAGTGCGGAATGATTTATATTTCAATTGATCGAACCAGCAGCTGACCGCAGCTCCCAAATCTGAAATAATCTACATATATTCATATTCTATGAGTTAAGGTCTAAACGTGCATTTCGTAGTCTGTTGTAGTAATTAACGACATAACCTCTATAGTAGTCAGACGTCACGACACGCTTTCCATATTCAAATTGAGTACTCACTTAATTATAGAATGGGAAATACCAAAAAAAAAAACGTGCAAATTTTTATGGAACTGGTGAGCAATTTCTTATCTATGTTTGCAATTGCTTCATATTAAATATTCTTCTACTGTAATACTGAATTTGAATCGTTCAGAGTCAAAACCGGCCGAAATCAGAGACTGACTCAATCTTGAAGTAAATCTTATAATTGACAGGCAGATTTCTGAGGAATCGACTTGAGAAAGAGATGGCGAAGTTCCCGCCTACCAAAATAAACGAAGAACAAAAAAATTTCAACCACCCACGTGTTTCAGAAAAGAAAATAGATCGATCCTAAGTTGTTGATCAAAATCCGGTGATTCTGAAGTATCAATGGCTTAATTCATTTTTAAGTCTTGACTGTGGCGGCTGGATCTGAGCTGAAGACTGATGTAATTACACAATTCGTCAACAAGGTTTGAGAATTAGACCCAAACTCAAATCCCTAACCGACGACGGCAATACAAATCTTCCAAACTTTTCTGAAACTTTACAGTTACAGGATACTTCTGTATAGAAAAGTCCAACTTTCTATTTCTATTGAAATGTTTCGTGTTTCGATCTTCTTGAGGGCGGTGCAAAATAACTTTCTTACAAGAAATGCTGTTTGAATAGATTTCGTAATATAAATCAGTCTAAAACTATCACCTGTAACAATAAATACGGTCGAGCCCGTTGAAGCACGTCCCCGTGAGTATGACACTTACTAATGAACATATAAGGCTGATTAGAAATTACAGAGGAAGATCCATGTCCGATATTTTAGAAATAGCGCTAGACTAGCTGGTACATTGATTATGGACAACCCTCTGAAGTGAAATGAATGGTGTAAAGTACAATGGACGAGGAACTGATTTGAAACTAGTCTCAGGGATTTGCGTTTGATTCGCCATCCACATCCTAAACCGAAACTCCAACAACTAGCTCACATTTCAATCTCAACGATAGATTTTGGTCGAGGACTTCGAAAAACGTAAACGTACTTTGGGATGGTCGGAGATTTGGATTCTTCACGTTCGTACGTATGAAATGTAAGTAAAGCTTCAAGTGTGTAACTCCAATCTGCGCTCGAGCGTCAGATGTCAAGTTCCTGTCATTAATCACTGCAACTAACAACGGGAAAATACACTACACAAACATTCATCTTTCATAGTAACTCCTGTACGTTCGTTCTATATTTATCTAAAAGCTCAATCCGCAGATATTTGCAGATTTGGGGATACAGAAACTGCAGATGGTGAAAAAAAATCGAAGAACTTCACAATCTCGGACTCACTTTCCAGGGCTGTGGTTTGCAAATATAAAATGTAAACAAATTGTATGCATGAGCGTGCATTACCAAAATCCTCCTAAAAGGATACCTCGTTAGCCGAACTTCAAAATCAACACCGTAAAATCCGCAAACATTTTTGAAATATCACATCTTACATGATTGAGAATTGGATGGCACGATGGTTTAGTGGACACAAGCAGAGAATAATTGATCAAATTAATTACTCACCTGTTCGAATCCTCCCAAGAGATCAATTGTATCCATTTCAGGACTAACAGTCATTACAGAAACTTTGTGTCCACTCAGGTGGCTCAGAAGTTTCACGAGTGATGTCTTACCGGCTCCAGATGGGCCAACCTAATAATTAATGTGATAGTAATATAATACCGCCTAACAATGAGATCAATTCTGATAAGAAACCCAAAACTGACTCGCGAGATTGCACAAAACAAGTTGTGCTTGTTACATAAAATTGTACCCGTTCCTCAGCTGATTAAATTATTTATGGTATAACTGTAGCCCGGATGAATGATTGGAACAGGTTTCTCTCCACTGAAATTTTTTCCTCCCACTACGGGCACCCTAATAGGCAAAATCGAAATAACACATAGTCTTCAAAAGTGCAAAAGATTGACCCTGCCTTCAGTAATAGAAAATGTGTGTTAAAATTGCACTTTATTTCGAACACTTATTTGCATGTTTTCTTTCTATTCCATAAGAGCAATGGATCCTCCTAACTGATATCAGAAAATGAAATAGTTGTAAGAAACACTTACGATAATTGGCATCCAACCCATCTGTAAACAAACAGTAAGTCCTTCTAAAGCCGGTAATTGTTTCTGAAGCACTTGAAGATGGTTTTCTCTATCATAACTTTCACTTCCACTACCACGTATCAAAGTCCCATTTCCACAAACAAACTTATTGTTCAACAAATTATAACCACTTGAACCACATCTTAAAACAAGACTATCACTTTCACTTCCAAATTTTGTAACAGATTCCTGGAACAACTGTTGAATTTTTAGTCGATCTTCACAACTTCTCATTCTTACCCCATAAATCAAATCCACAAATAAACTGGGATTCACTTCTGAACTTTCTGAAGCCGCTATGATTAATTCTGACCATCGAATCAAATCTCTCAAATTGAAATCCCAAGGAGAACCTTTGGCCCCAAATAATCCTAACTGACAAACAGCCTTGGTCACAGAATCTGCAAAATGACACATGACTTGTACAGACTCTTGAGGAAGATTTGGGAAGGATGATTTTAAAATCCATTGCAAATCATGAATGTCCAAAGGGTCCATGAATACTTGAGTAAAACGATTCAAGAAAGATTTTGGGAGTCCTTTCCTCGCTCCACCCTGTCGCAGTGGATTTTGACATCCTACGATTCGATTACAGACATGACCTTCATTTTCAATTTTAAATGTGCGATTTAATTCTGGAACATAAATTTCACCACGATGATCAAGGCATGCATTAAGTCCTTCCAAAACAGACTGTGATGCTAAATTCAATTCATCGAAAAGAATCCAAGAGCCATTCTTAAGGGCTTGAAGAAGTGGTCCGTCCCTCCAAGCAAAATGTCCACCCGCGCCACCTTCAACTGGTAAATCTGCACCGAATAAATCTGAAATGTCGGTCTGTTCAGACAAATTGATTCGAACAAGTGAATAACCACATAAATTTGCTAAAGCGGACACGAGAGCTGTTTTTCCAACTCCAGGTGATCCTTCCAATAAAATTGGTTTGTTGAGTTGCATTGCACGGAGGACCCGTAGACCATTTTGACTAGTTGTTGGAGCCTCCAAGTGAAACTCAGATTTGGAAACAGAATTATTATCCTTATTCTGGCATTTTGAAATGTTAAACGGGCCAACTCCAATTGTCGTTTCAGAATTC
Organism: Protaphorura glebata; assembly: GCA_034694305.1. Taxonomy (NCBI): domain Eukaryota; kingdom Metazoa; phylum Arthropoda; class Collembola; order Poduromorpha; family Onychiuridae; genus Protaphorura; species Protaphorura glebata. The sequence continues at coordinate 4,213 of JAQFYE010004408.1, forward strand.
GTTACAGTGTATTCTGAAGAGATTGATTCCGACTGTGAAGTCAATGAGGACGTCAGAGTTGTCAGAAATGAAAGTGCATTGGATTTCACATTTTGAGAAAGAGATGCACTGAAATATTTGAGAAATACGAAGAAATTAGTTTTTGATTGCAAAAACTCATTGATAACGAAATTCTTGTTTTCCAAAAGTACACTCAACTCACAGACTAACACTTAACACATCTATTCGAGTTTAAAAATCAATTATGTATTTATAAGAAACAGTTCAATCGATGTTGATGTTGAGTTAACCAATTTTTAGAAATATTCTTACAATTACCCACAACTTTAACCTTAAGAAAACCGGTGTTATAAGTCAAGTCTGCACGGTTGGAAGTAGTCCCATGCTGGAACGTTCAAAATAATGTTATTCACAATAACATTATGTAATGTAATAATTTGACCAAGATCTAAATATTCTAAAGCTCACTTTACGAACACCTAAGAATTTGATTGATGAAACGAAAGATTGATTGGACCGAATTTCAAAGACTGCTCTGTTTGAATATCGAGTCGTACAGTCGTACTTCTGTAAAGATTAACTATATAATACTTTTTAACTGAAAGTTTTCGAATTCGTGTCCTTTCTTGAGCTTCAACCATTTGATGTGAAAGAATATCAATAAAATCAGTAGAAATATTTTCACTGATCTTAAATCACACCGGAGCACAGGAATTTGCGCTTATAAATTTTAACAGGTGGGTGCATAATTATGTTCTTCTAATTTAAACTTGTAAACAGTAAACTAAGCACAGTTCTGAATGAAGTGCAAACATTTTCAATAAAAGTAGACCTGAATTCAGAAATTCTCGCTATTGTTCTTCAAGTCTAATTCGTTCTTGCTAATTTCATTTACAAACGTGTAATATAAGCACATTTGATTCGTTTTCGGTTAACAAAATTGAAATATCAGCAAGTGTAGAAGACAGAAATATTTACAGAGATTCGAACTTGTAATAATACTACCGTGTGCTCGAATTACCTCATTCTTACCTATTTCACTTGCTTACTTGCTTATTTTCTCAGTCAAATTTTTACATGAATACTCGTGATATGTAATAACAGTCATAAATAGAAATCCCGACCCCGGTATGGTATATCTGTATAATAGTTCAAAATAATAAATAGACTTGTATGGTTTGTGTCATTACTTTTCGGTTGAAGTGGTTCCACTGCCGAGTCCGTCCAGGAAAGCTAGACAAGCACCATGATGGATGGACGCAGACACTGAAATAATATTCTCACACTTCCTACGAGAATGATTAATGAACTCGACCCAAGCAAGGTAGTCACGAATGGAAATGACACAACGATGACCAAGCTCGTTATTCTTCAACCAATTTACAAATGTGAGCATAATTCCTGGAATTTGTTGCCCTTTGAGTTCCGTTTCCAGGTTGTGTTCAATAATCGCTTCCAAGTCTGATGGGTCAGAAGAAACTTCACTCCAGATTTCCGTCAAACGATTTCGAAGCGCAGGTGATAGCTGATATTCAAATTTGCAAAAAACGAACTCAACAAATTAGTATATCAAGAAATGCTAATTGTTATTTAACATATGAAAGTATAATTTCGGTATTCAAAGATGAACCGAAGGCAGAAGAAATCGAACGTTCGAAACATACTGCATAATAATCTTACAGGATGTTTCGGATACTAAAATACTAGAAATAATTCTAACTAAAGCAATATATGTGAAAACTAAACTGATAAATAAGTCCACTTTTACAATGAAACGGTTTTTAGAATTGCATTTCATAGAAAAGTAGTTTAGGCACACACTGCGCACTCGTGTCAATGATTTCTAGGACAATCGCTCAATTGCAAAAATAGCAACCCCTACACCATGTCTGCACAGTTCGCATCTTAATCGTAGCAAAGGAGCAAAATCACACATCTACACTGTGTTGAACGGCCTGACGAATCAAATATATTATTTACCTCTTTCTTGCCATAGTCCCCTCCTGGATTCATTGTTCCGATAAATTGAAATTTAGAATGAGCAACAACCAGTCTTGGAGTCTCATCTCCTTTCTCTGCGATAAGAAGAGTTCTTTCCGGTTCTAGTACAGAATTGACCCTTTCCAAAACCGAATCATCTGCCAAAGAAATCTCATCAGCAAGGAAAATTCCACCATTTTCCATAGCTTCTACTAATGGTCCATTCACCCATTCGAAGAGTCGCTCGTCCTAGAATATCAGAAAATTATATTGAATGAAAACTTGTTACGCATAGTGAAACCTGTCCCACGCGACCGAATTTGTATGATTGTGGACACATGACCTGGTCGGCTTAATAAGGTCATTTCTTATGTGCTAGCTTCACCAGGGAACAATGAAGCTTCACTTATAATATTTTAGAAATAAACCAAATCACCTCAGCTAGATGGCTTCTCACTGGACGTAAACCACCAAGGAAATCACTTCCCTCACTGTGCATGTGACAATTGACGGAATATAGTGTTTGCCCGTAAAGTTGTGCCAAAAGTTGGACAACGGTTGTTTTGCCGCAACCAGTTTCTCCAACCAGAAGCACTGGTTCTTTAAATTTTAGGGCATTTCCAACGAGCACGGCCAACTTCCGCATTTGAAATGTCCACACGACGTGTTTGAACTCAGGAACGTTTGCTTGAATGATGTGTTCTAAGATAGGTCGGGTCACTGTTGACGTTTTTTCATGTACTGAAATCAAAATTAAACATGTAAATAATAAACTATTAATTTTACATAATTCTTCATAAGGAATATTTTTATTTTATAAAGTAATAAAAAAGTAATTACGCGAAAATAGGTTTTTCGGATCAACAGTTCTCTTGAGGTGTTTCTGGATAACTTCACGAATTAGTTCTGCTTCCGCAGATTTTCGAACTTTTCCAGCAAGGACGAGATATCCTTCGTCGGCTAAGTGTTGATCCCAATCGTAGAATTTGGACTTCTGTTCTCCACTAAGTCTGTACCTCTCAGCCCAACGGAATAAGTCTCTCAAAGTTGCAAATCCATGTTTACCTTCCAATGCAGCACTTGATTTCCGTCTTATCTGCATTACAAAAGTTATAAAATTTCTGAGATACTGGCAGATATGTACAAATACCAATTCTTCGACAGAAGGAAACATACCTGCAAATCACGAAGGACGCCAATGATTTTTTTACAGTATGACTGCGGAATGGCACAACGAAGATGAAGAATATTTTCCAATTCGACACTCGGGATTTCATCAAAATGTAGTTCAACAAAACGATTTCTAAATGCTCTTGATAATAATTTTCTCCCTCCATAAAGTCCTGGAGGATTTTGTGTGGCAAATAACATAAATCTTGGATGTGCTGGAATAGTTTGACCTGTCTCTGGTATGAAAAGTTGTCGATTGTCATCCAGTAAACGATTCAGCGCTTCCATAACCTCAGATGGGGCTAAATTCAGTTCGTCCAGGATTATCCATTCACCTCGTCTCATTGCTTGGACGAGGACACCTAGAAAGATTTAACAACATTTAATAATTTTTCGTCCACTTCTTTCTGTTTCTCAATGTTTTTTAAGTTTTTTTTATATTTACATCAGTTATATTTGTGGTAAGCAAGATGAACCATGAGTGTTTATTTTTCGTATAGAATAGAGTCGGCTTTACATTTCGCCTCTAGTAGTAGAAAAAGTTCCAGTGGAAAAAACTGTTCGAAGGAAGCACAAAACAGTGTGCCCATAGGATAACCCTTACCTCAGTGAACATTTTGTTAATTATTTCATACCTTCTGTGAAAACAAGTTTCCCATTCTGGTCCGATTGATAGGACCCCGCATATTCTTGTAAATCGGTATGCTGATGATTATTTATTCGGAAACAATTATTTCCAGTCATATGAGCCAGATATTGAATTAAACTAGTTTTTCCCACACTAGTTTCTCCTTGTATCAAAATTGGGAGCTTTCCTGCAGATACAATTCTAGCCAAGTCCTTCAGATTCCGACGAATACTTGACGTCAAAATGTACTGGAAGAGAATAGAGTACAAATTACATGCTACCCGAATCTAAGAAATACCCAAAAAGTGATCATATAGAAATTCTTACATTCTCAAGTTCTTTCGGTTGTACGTCTCCTTGTGGAATCCAATAGCCTTCAACTTGAAAAAATTTTCCTCCCGACGGGATTGGTAGAGGTTGATTTATAATAGCTTTCACTGACTGAGCCTTTCCTAAAATGTACCTGAAACCAAAATTGAGTCTATTATTTTTAAGACTACGAATATTCCGAACAGCTATACCATCAGATTGCTTGGATGTCTGATCCGATTTATTATTCAAATACGCTAAGTGTAAGTCACTAGTCGGATCGGGCTCAGTATAGCATTAGGGATCAGATCGGGGCTCGATTCGAAAGTAAAGTAGTCTTCAAATTTTGAAAACTACTAAAACTAAATTGATCACAGAAAAGATGATAGTTGCGGAACAATTTCTGTAAAACTCATCTAATAATTTGTTGTTTTTGAAAATATTCAAGAAATTATTTAATTACCTGGCAATCAAGTCTTGAACAATTGGATGAGATGAAAAGTCCAATTGTGTCAAAAAACTCAAACAGAAAGATTCATACAGAGATCGGCTGACACTCCCATACAAATTCATGGACGAAATTTTAAGCGCACGACATAAAGTTCTCAAACTAAAATGCGGCTTCTTTCCCATCCCATCAACGAGAGTAGACTGAGCCATTTCTCGAATTTCCAAGTAAAATTTGACAATTTCTTCAATTTTGCTCGCTGGTAAACACAATTCTCTCAAATAGTCTGAGACCAAAACTTGGAGTTCGATGGGGTCTGTTAATTCTTCGACATAAAATTCAGTAAATCGATTTCTTAGCCCAAGTGGCAAATCCTTTTTCCCGATGTCAGTCGAAGGATTCATTGCAGCAAAAAGATGGAATTTAGGATTCCGCTTAATTGGTCCATCATCTCCTTTCTCCCATAGGTGAATGTCAGTGTCCTCATCCAAAATCCCGGAAAGACATTGGAGCATTTCAGGGGTAGCTAAATTAATCTCATCCAGCAGAATCCAGTGTCCTAAAATTATAGGACGGATAACAAAATTATCAGAATATCAAACCAATATTTCGAAAACTGAGTTGTGATATTTGTACTGAAATTCAATATGACCGGTTTACAATAAGGAATGTGAATAAACGAAAATTAATCGAGTGATTACGGAATATATGATCGTAGAAACTGAATAGTGATCTTTTGGCAATTAAAATTTAGCAGTTTTTGAAACGGAGTGAAAATAAACCACATAAACTTATAAATAATGGTAATGATTTAAAAAATAAAACAGTGATTATTAATCTTACCGTTTTTAATGGCTGAAATTAAAGTGCCCTCAATGAATGAGAATGCGAAAGGACTTTCCTCTCCTGCCTTTACTTGCATTTGAATTCTTGACAATTTATGTCCTAAAGCAGTCCACCTGTTCAATTAAGCGGATCATTTAGTTAAAAATTCTCAAATTCTTTTAAATTCGCGTTAAAAATACTTACGCTTCAATGAGAGCTGGAGATAATTCTCTTTTAGCTTTTCCTGGTTTCAGACTCTCTTTTTGAACATGAACCATGAGTTTCACGAGATCAAACCATCTCCGATTAGCAAAACACGTCATAATATGATTCAGAAATTTTCTATTGGCTTCACGACTAAATGATTGGACAAATAGGGCTTCGAATTCCTCACGAATTGGACCCAAGATGAATTTTAGCTCAACAGGTTTGTACCTAACAAAAATTAAAATGAGGAAGTTGGAGAACTGAAAATCTCAGACCTCGATTTCTCAGCACTTACCCTCCGAGCAAATCCCCTGAATCGCTCTGTCTATTTAAATTGATAACAACAAGTCGTTGATGAAGAACTTTAGCCATGTATTGAACACAAGACGTCTTTCCCACTCCCGTTTCACCAATGAGAAGAACGGGTTCATGATTCTTCAAAGTTCCGGAAATCATTTCCATAAGACATGAAGCTCGTCTTGTCAGAGAGAAAACTCCCATTTCGTCACTAATTTCGAAAGACAAGGGATTAATTTTTGAATCTTAAGTAAAATCGTTAAAATATGTCTTAAACGAAGTACACCCATCTACTGACATTCGCCGGTAAGGAATATTTTCCCCGTATACTCATAGGTTATTCTCTACTTTATGTAACTTTACTACTTTCTTAATTGTTACTTTACGGAAAAAAAGACTCGATTGGAGTAAAATCTTCGAAAGTAACTACAACACGACGACCGTTCGAGAGATTAAATCCTTACAGTAGAGAAGAAGCAGGGCTCCACGTATTATTCGGAAGACTGACTAATAATCGGTGAATGTCGAATATTTAATGGATTTCTTTTAACAATTCCAAACTAAAAATTGGTAAGAAATAATAAAAGATGTATTTAAAATTACACTTAATCAAATCTTACCGATTTAAATTAGGCAAGTCTTGATACATAGAAAGGGTGTAGCGGCCAGCTGTTAAGGTGTTCGTGTTGCTACAAATGCTGACATGAGGTTTATATTGTGTGCAGAAATATTCAGTCTTCGCTTTCAAAAGACCCATATGAGTCCCAAGGGATTCCGCGATTTCCTGTTTGGTCGCTATAAAAAAATATGTTTTATTGAGCCATGTTCAGAAATCTAAATCGATACGAATATAAACTGCTGGGTATTCTAAATGCCTTACATGAAGATGGAAAAGATGCGGCGAATAAATCAAGAGCCTCTTGAAATATTAAAATTGCGGCCGGACTTTGTGATAAATCTAAATTCGAGGGAATTCTACGGCAAAATTTCAAGAAATCTCTACAGAAAAAAACAAAAATTAAAGAATTAAAGACATATATTTAGAATAGAATTAGAAGATTTTGGTGATTAGATTTAATAACCCACGCATCACATCACGTCACATTACCTAAGAGAAACAATTCTAGAGCTGGTCCCTGAATTAAGTTCTCCAACGGATTGAAAAATACACAAGAGACGGTCCAAAATCGGTTTCAAATGTGGGAATTGGGTTGATATCAATATCTTCATTTCCGTGTTGCTCAAAGATTGAATAATCAATTTCTTCCACTGCTTTCCCAACTTGTCTGACCGTTTTCCCATCTGCAAAGCGTGAAAAAGTTTAATTAAATGCGCCGAAGGAAATAGAACAACAACTTGTCAAGTTAACACCAACAAATCCATTAATGAAAATCAAGAATATGACTCACAACCTCTCAATCGTCCCTACCCTAACCCAAACCGAGTTGAGTTCCCAGAAAGAATTGAGATATACGTTTTGTAATAAAATTAGCGATCTAGCGAGTTATTAGTATATTTAATCCAACACGCTGGAGTGTCATTTTTAGTCAATGATTTCTGCCATCGTTGGCGGATTCATTTTATTTATTATTTTATATTGTTTGATTGTTATTTTAAAATTTCCGTGTGGTAAGTTGTGGGAATGATCACTAGCTCAATGGATTCCACCCTAAATTCTCTTAAAATGTATGTATTGTATATAAGCTTTTTCCAGTCCCAATTTGGGATGTAGGATAAAAGGCAACGAACCACTCTGTGCTTTATTAGAATATTAATTCGTCCTTTACCTGTGTCCGAGACGTCGCCAGAATTCTAAAATCTGGATGAATGCGCGACATTTCACCAAATCCTGGAACACTCAACTTCTTTGTATCAATTAAACCTCCAAGAAGTGTGAGAACATCCGATGGTGCACTGTCCAAATCTTCCATTATAATCCAATATCCATGCATTACTGCCTTTGTCAAACAACCAGGTTTCCAAACAAATTGACCAGGAAGATCCGTTGAATGATAAGAACCGAGAAGTAGACGAGAGTCAATTTGATCACTCATTTGAACAGAAATGATGTCTGGATATTTTTTCTTTCCAAATAATGACGCAGCGTAAGAAAGTAGACAAGATTTCCCCACACCGACAGATCCCATCAAACAGATTGGCTTGAATTTGGATGAAATTGAAAGTGCAATTTCTCGGACGTATGAAATTGTTGACTCTAATTTAATTAAATCATATTTTTCCGTTCCACTTTCATGTGGAACTACTCCAGTCTTCCGTGGTTTATTTTCAAACGCAGATGACATTATGATTCCTCCGATTGACATGAGTCTGTTTTCCGGTGACAATTCCGTAATTTCTGAAAGAGTAGAACAAACAAGTTTTTATAGAAATTTCTAAAATCGTACGAACAGAACTACCTAATTGAACCGAAACTGTACGACATAGTATTCCTATATAAATTACGCGGAGTCGGAAATCTAAATCAGAAAATAATCTTAATTACTCGATTAATTTAAGAGACCATAAAAATCTCCACAATCACACTTTAGTTAAACTCTAAAGTTTGCGCGTGTAAAATCTAATTCCTAAACGTTAATTAACATAGAAAAACTATTTTCCTTACCATTTGTGGACAGTTCTATGCGAAAAGTCTCCGAACACCCAAGAACTTTGCCTGGCTCAAAATATCTTTCAAATTGAATCTGAAAATGTAAGGCGAGTTTCAGATCCGATGATGCTGAAATTCCCAATCTACTTTTCAACTTGGACAAATCCTCATCTTTAATGCCCATGAGGAGTCCAACGCAATGCGCGGCCAGCCTGTAAAAATATAAATTTATTAATACCCTTTTAACATGAATTACAAAGGATCATTTCTCAAATTAGCACCAATGTAAAAAAATTCTATATCAAAATTATTGTAAATCCTAGTTAGTATAAATTTACCACAACATTTCCTCGTTCGCCGAATCCAAAAGTCGAATAAAAGTGCTGAACTCCCATTTTGAATAAATGTGACTCGGCAATAATTTCATAACGACTAAAAGAGATCTGAGGAATCTAATCGTCTTCTCATTTGAATTGTTGTCCTTTTTTTGCCTTTTTCGTACGGGTTCATCGCTACCAGAATCTTGTTGTTCGTGGTAAACTTCCAAAGGTGATCGGATTTCCGTAAAAAAAGACTCAGCAAATCTAAAAGAATTAGAAAATAAATATTTAAGTACGTGGTCAGAAATAACATCAGCTTCAAATTCACAATCTACACATATAAAATCCAAGCTCTGTTTGTGTGCGCGTGTGTGTGCGTGTGTGTGTGTCCGCTATCTCCTCCAAAACGGCTTGACCAAATTCCAAGGTCAATACGTCATTGTT
>JAQFYE010004409.1:0-13445 GCA_034694305.1 Protaphorura glebata
CAGTTTTCGGTGAAAATTGTGTGACTTATTAGTTTTCCTGATTTAGTCAGGTGGTCCTTCCGAAGTAGACATTTTGAGCAGTATTCTGGGCAGTCGAAGGCCGGTTTTGTTAGACGGAAAACTGACACAACCATTACCGGTCAACCAGGATAGAAGGAAAACCATATAAAGCGCCTGGAAATCCCGAGCAATAACACTTGTGGAAAACCCAAAGATGACTTCTTCTCCAGACAGACCCGGATGAATCAACCCTGGAAGAAGTCAAACAGTCAGTCCAACACTCCGTCAGCAAAACTCTTTAGTATAAATAAGAACTCGAGACCAAGAAAAGTTATCAGTCGATCCACATCATCTCGATCCTGATCACCCTGATCATCCCTACTATCAGTCGATCCACAACATCTCGATCCTGATCATCCCCACTATCAGTCGATCTTAACATCCGATCCTGATAAACCCACTGTTAATTAACTCAAAAATTACTTTACTTGTACAACTGTATCACACTTCAGTTATTAAAATAAAACCAAGTTATTATTTTATTACACCGTTGTACTCTAAATTTTCTGAAATTTACCGCTACACATAGGAACACTAACTAAAAATTGTTAGACTCGCAACGCTGGAAAAAAGAACCTGAAGAGAAATCGAATCCAACGATTCTTTTTCTTACGGATCCGAAATGGGATCTCCCTGGGAATTTGCTAGCTTCTAAGAAGTCGTCCCTGGGAGCTCCCATGGAAGCAATTGTTCAGTTCGGGACGGCATCTCTGATACTCGCGGTCCATTTTGATATTGTTTGGGAAGTCGGGGAGACGCAGTGTGCAAAGTTTGAGACAATTCAGACCTGGTGCCCATGTTAAACTTTGACGACCTAGCGTACAGCGCAATGTGGCAAGCATGAGCATGGCATGGAAAATCTTATAGCGGATCAAGATAGATATTCCGAATGAATATTCGACACGCGTTACGGCGCTGACGAGCGTTTAAGTAAAAAGCGCCATAAAAAGAGCCTCAAAAAGGAGTCAACATACCCAAACTATTTTTTTTGAAAAATGCGGCTATGCCATCATTTTTGCTATCATTTTACTTTTGTTGTATGAACCACAACATTTACTATTTTCGTTGACTTGAATATTATGCTTTTTTACAATTCTCAACTCCTGAAATGATTACTTCACCACATATAAATAAAAAGGCGATAAGCTTTTCGTAATCAGTCGAACTTTTCATGGCTAACTGTTGTAAATGAGCTGACTGTACACGATTTATGATTCCTTGATCAAATAAAATACTTACCATGGCCAAAATTAATTTCTACCTAAACTTGTGTTAATTTATACCCTAAATTAATTTTTTCGAACCAAGTTTAATAATTATAAGAACTAATTTCGGATGCTCAATCCCTCAATTCCAATTCGTAATATTTATTGTAATTTATAATACCAATTCTCTCTTAATGCTGATTAACACGATCTCCGTCAAACCACTTGTGAACCGGCTTGTGAACTGAAATGGCTATTTCCTAACTTTTTGTTTAGATATAAAACTTTAAAGATGACCCATTCTATAATTCATAATTACTGTCCTGAAATGTTTCCAGGGTACATAAACTTCAGTGATACTCGCAACATCACCACGCGTAGACGTAACTATACGTATGTAGACAATAAAACTAAACTAAATCTGGTAACCGTATTTTTAAGAACCAGGCATGTAGTGTATGGATTAACTTGCCTGAACATCTTCGAAATATCAATAATGTTCATAAATTCAAACTTCAGATTAAAAAAATACTTGTTAGATTTACAAACTTCTACGAACGAGATCTCCAACTTTGATGAATACGACGATGTAATTAATTTTGTTGTCGCCTTGTTTGACAGTAATTGAAGACTGCAATTGTATAGCTATATTTGGATTACGGGTTAATAAATATTAGTATTGTTATTTCGTTATTTCATTTTTCTATTAATCTTGTGTCTTATTTTAATTTTTAATTTATTTAATTTGCTTGACTGATGACTTGCTATGACTAATTGAAAAAAAATTAAGCGTAAAAGAAAAATCAACGAACGAATGATTATTGCATTACTGTGAATTACCGTGAAATCTCTTCATGACATTGCTTGTAAATGTGTAATTATGTAGGGCTTCGTAACGACCTCAATAGAGGATGTTGTCTGGTATTAAAAATTAAAGAAATTAAATTAAATTAATCCAGGAAACTCGCGGTTACGCGCGACAGAATCTCTAGCGGAATGGCTCCCTAGGTTCACAATAAGATCCTCTACTGTCCGTCGTCGGTTTTAACAACGCTGACAACTAGGGAACACACTGTACAATGTACATACACACAAGTATAAGAAACCTATATTGAAGTTAAGTTAATAGTGAACGAAACACCCCACCTTGCCTGAAGACAAATTAAGTTTTACTCTAACTCTGCATTTGTACACACACAACCATATTATGACATCCAAAAATCAAAACGTTCTGCACAACAATTATGTACTAATTTTAGAAAGTAAGGCAACTGAAAACGTTTTAATATAATTCAAAGCAAATATAAAAACGTTTCTGTCCTAGAAGCTGACCATACGATACTTTCTAAGGATCAAATCTGGGTATAACAGCCTATAAGAATTGCAATGAAATCAGTCTCTGATGAGTGCTCTTTAGCCTCTCCCAGAACTCCCGAACAACGCTTTTGTCCCCACAATGATCATTGGCTTATTCGGTTAACATCCGCCGAGATCGTCGGCTCTACAGACGTCTCGGTCCATGGTCTACTCAACCCTACACTACAACAGTTTAACAATCCAGCACAATATATATATATTATATCTGTCAAAATTGTGGCCCGACGTTCGAAACGATCCCATTCCCGCACACCTTCGCGTTATCAGCACGATCATCATCCTCATTATCTAGCTATAAAGTTCAACAGTACCAGTCAAACACAACCTATACAATGGAAAAACCCAGTCAGAAGAGACGAGCACCTCCACCGCCAGTACATATTTATTCAACCCGGGAGTAGAATGCCATAGTATCAGCACCGCTGACCTATGGCATAGCGGATGCAAATCCAGAGGAACCACAACTTCGGGCGATACACGTTAACTCAGACGGACTACAACTTCGGGCGATACCCGCCATCTCAGAGGGACCACAACTTCGGGAGATACCCGCTAACTCAGAGGAACCACAACTTCCGGCGATACCCGCCAATCCAGAGAGACCACCACTTTGGGCGATTTACGCCAATCCTGAGGGACCACAACTCCGGGCAATTCCCGCCAATCTAGAGGAACCACAACTTCGGGCGATTCCCGCCAATCTAGAGGGACCCCAACTTCGGGCGATTCCTGCCAATCTAGAAGGACCACGACTTCGGGCGATACCCAAAAGAATTGCAATAAAATCAGTCTCTCACGAGTGCTTTTTAGCCTCTCCCAGAACTCGCGAATAACGCTTTTGTCCCCACAATGGTCATTGGCTTATTCGGTTAACATCCGCCGAGATCGTCGGCTCTACAGACGTCTCGGTCCATGGTCTACACACATTACAACGGTCCACGGTCCAGTCGATACAACAGTTCAACTATCCAGACACGATATATATTTTATATACGTCATCTACAAAATGCATATCCCACTCTCCCAGGTTGCGCCGTGAATGGTGGGGGGCAAAGGCTATGCGCCACCCGAATGACCCACGAAATTGACCTTTCAGTGCATGAGACTAGGCACAGTTTTTAGCGGTTTTAAATTAGCCAAAGTTCTAAAACACAAGTTATGGAATTTAAATTAATATCTCTCAAAATCATCAATGCAATTGCATTCAAAGATGTGTTGCGACGATGATGAGATCCATTATGGCTGACAAGAGAAGCAATATTGGAGTGGATAACTTTGTTATCCTATTTATCGCAACCTCCACTCATATTCTGAACGAGTTTCCGATTAGATGGTTTTTCGTAAAATGTTACCATATTGTATACAGTAATATACAGGGCTGCCCAAAAGTAACCGTGCATCCAAAATAATACCTTTAATGTTTTCAGCTTCAAAATTCTGTTCAGAAAGTGATTTTGCAAGTTTTGGTGTATCGTTTTTGTGTGGGCGGAGAGAGCGCGCCATCACAATACTTTAACGAAACTGGAGTTTTTATCCCAACATGGGGAACGAATTCTTCAAGGACAGAATTTGAACAATGGATCCTTATGCTCAAGTTCAACAGAATTCGAAGAAAAAATCTTGGAAGGAAGAAATTCAAATTTTGAGAAAATTGAAATTTTGAAAAAAAAATCGAGAAAACTAAAATTTGATTTTTTTAAAGAGTTCTAATTTTCCAAATTTTAAAATTTACTTTTTTTTCAAAATTTCAATTTTTTTCTGCTAATTTTGTTAAACTTGAGCATATGGATCCATTTGTCCAATTCTGTCCTTGAATGCGTTATCAATGTTGGAGAATATACTCCCGTTTCCTCTATGTTTTGTGATGCCGCGCGCGGAAAATCGCTTTCTGAACAGAATGGCTATTTCGGAATTTGGGACTGAAAATATTATTTAGGTATTATTTCGGATCTACGGTTACTTCTGGGCCACCCTGGACATATACAATTTTGCATATTACGTACATAGTGTTATATTAAATTACCGATTAAAACCTCTGAACTTAAAAACCCTCACTTTAAACCCCGCTAAAACCCTTGAGTTTTACTAAAACCCCTAAACATAACCGAACCCGGTGAATCGGCGAAACTTTCTGGGTTTAAAAATTGTGGTAAAAAAGATAGGACAACGAGGCAACATTGAAAATACAGTCTGGAATAAAACACAAAATTATTTGACCAATGGCTCCGGTTGAATGTATGGGTTTGGTTCTTTGACTGAAAGCGAATGTTATCTTCTACTGTTGTGTGTTCCTACGATAATGTGAAAGGTGAATCTTAAAATAATTACAATATAAAGCATGACCCTTTTAGAAAATGATTTTTAATTTTATTGCATGAACGTCAACATATTCTCTTCTCGCTCACTTTGGATGATTTCTTTGACATTGTTGGACAACTCAAATGAGTACTTATGACCATAGACAGATAAATAATAGTCTTTCCTACTCAGTCTAACTTTTCAGGATCGACTGTTGTAAACAAGCGGACTACACAATTTATCATTTTTCAGTTTTCAGTTAAATAAAATATCTAGCATTGCCAAAATATCCATTTGCCAAAACTTATCATAACATACTTAAATTCTACAAATGTGTTTGATTCGGCCTTTGATCATGTCAATTTACGGCTTGCAGCCATTGTTTGCCATCTTGTTTTTTCAAGTTTAGTTACTCTGAGATGTAAATTCGGATACTCAATCGCTAGATCATCAAATTGTTTCAAGTACAATTCCCTCTCGATACCGATTAATTTGATCTCCGTCAGACTAGGAAGACTTTTTGCAATTGACATCAAATTCAGCTGCGACATAATGAAAACAATCATTTTAAGATTTTTTGAAATAGATGTTGAACGAAAATATAATATCAATCACTAATCACCTTGAAATCAGAGAATTTTCCGTCAACGTATTCACAATATGTTCGAAACACCATTGTAACCTTTTTAACATCTGCAAAGAGATAGTAAAACTATTTATAAGTTTATATAAAAAATATGTATATATATTTTCAAATAAAATGAAGGAAATTACTTCTAATAGGTAACAAATGTTCATTTCAAAATGTGACTTACTTGTCATCTTATGTCCACTCTGACTCTCTTCAGAAAAAACAATTCTTCTCCCAAGGCCCGTCCCCTCATCTTCATGCTCAATGCCTTGAATTCCGATTCTCCAAGTCCACAACTCAAATGCACTTCGAATTAATTCCTCTGTCTCGCGAACCCTATTTCCGGAATATATCATCGTAATTTGTGGAGGCATCATGTTTTGCTCCAGAACTTCCCCCAGAATATCACCATGTCCGCTTTTAATTTGAATTTCTTTGATCTGCGTTGCTAACTCTGAGCAAATCAATTCCTTTAGAACAGTTTTGCATTGAAACTCTTCCAACCTTTTTTGTTTTAAACAAATCGTGGCTGCACTTGGAAATGTAATTTTTAAGTTTTTGAAATTTTCTTGTGTTAAGAAACCAGGATTGATGCAAGGGTTCCGATCCCCACGATTCGCTGGGACATAAAGAATTAAAGTTTTCACAGAAGGAAGCGGTGAGCCTTTTCGAAGGGAAAATATGAAGGGGAGACGAACCAATTTGAGTGAAGGTAATGTCTCCGAATTTATGTTCATATCGCCTGGATTAAATTCAACCGCTGTGGGCGGTTGTGTCATATTGTGGACCCTTATTGATTGCAAATAAGGGAGTCGTGGAAACTGAAAGATTGTATCAATTCCTATGGTCAAGGATTTGAGTGTTTTCTTAATGGATTCCAAAATTTGATAAATTATTTGACGATCCTCGGTCTTGTATTTGTATATCTTGAGTGTGTGAAGGCGGGAACATTCAAGAATGTTGTCATGAAGTTGCCATGGGTCCGTAAGAGTCAGTACAGCTAATTTTTGTAGGGACGGGGGCAGTCTAACGTCTGGTGACTGGTTTTCAAAACATAATTGTTTCAAGTTGGGACATTTAAGAATGAACTGAGCTTGTACTAGGAGTATCGGCGATTCCAGATATCCACCTATACATTTTAAACTTGCAACATTTGGAAAGGATAAATCTTTCATTAAATCCAGGAGGAATAGTTGTACAAAATAAGATCGGACTCGTAATGTCTTCAAGGCATGGCTTATCATGGACAGCAGAATAATGACATTCTTGTCATACTCACAGTGGCAATGAATGTGCAGAGTAAGACTCTGAATAGAATCTGGTCCACACAATGCTTGGAGTGACGTCACAATCTCTAGTATTTTTGGATGTGGCAGTTTTGAACTTTCCAAGGAAAGATGAATTGGCAATACAAGTTGTGGATTTTTAGTGGAAGCAAATTCAATGTATTTGTTCGCGTTTCCTCCGGTTTGACAAATATTCAAATGTATTTTGAACGATGATTTACGAAATACAAGTAAGGACTCCCGGTTCCACGCGTGGTTCACGAGTCGACAATTGAGTAAATCAGTTTGACACAAATTGGACAAAATCATCGTCACGACCTGAACCAGAAAATATAAATTGAATTAAGGAATAGAATTAAAAGACATTTGAAAACCGACAGTTTCCTTCATCCGAGGTTGCCAAATTAAATGAAGGATCGCACGTTTAAAATGCGTGGAAAGTTTTTATTCACCACGAATTATAATTTCTCTTACCTCAGTTGGCAAATCATAGGTCATTTCAAAATCTCTCCAAACTTGAAGGCAGTTCACAAAAGCTTTGTTGGTTTTGAACAGTTTCCGCTTTTAATGTACTTCCCCCACTTGTCAAAATAGAATTGAAACCGATTGAACTTCTTGTTTTAGAAATTGAGGTATGAAAGGTTAAGACAATAAGACATTAGCTGAAAATACAGTGTGGACTAAAATTCAAAATTACTTGACCAATGTCCCGAGTTCAATGTGTGGACTCGGTTCAAAGACTGAAAGGCGATGTTAGTCTGCACTGTTATTGGGTCTACGTTTAAATGTGAAAGGTGTATCTTAAAATAAGTCCAAAACAATGCAGAACCACTTTCTATTTTTTTGAACAATTCTATTTAGAGTTTTTGTACCTCAATACTTACCGTTTTCCTTCACTTTGAATGAATTTCTTCCACATTTCTTGACTCACGAAAGAATTATTTACCGTACCGTATTTATGATTTTGTATTGATTTGAAGCGAATATCCTTCGTGAAATAAACAAATTCGTCAAATTATCTTAACCGGTGTATTTCAGCTTATTCTTGGAGGATTCCAATTCATTTAATGCCAGTATTTTTCCTTCCTTAGTCTGCTTCTTCCAATTATTTTGACTGGTAAGTTACGCATTCATAACCTGTTCTGTCACGTATATTCGAAAGTCAACAAAGTTCATGCGAAATTTGGAAACCATGGGTTAAATCAGATGCTCTTCTAGCTGTTTTTCATTTTGAGTAAATCATGAGATGCCCAGTTGATGTTTTACAGAAAATTATGAAAATAAACGGTGGTATTGGTGGTATCATACAATACTTTTTCAATTTTTATTCCGAAATGTGTGATATTAATTCCACGAATGCATTCATGAATGTTTTGGAAGAAAATCGAATGGCCATAGATAGATACCGTAAAATCCGGAATAGAATTAATAAATCTGAATTTAAATAAATTAATGAATAGAAGAATTTAATTGGGACTTATTCTTATTGTTGTGAGGAATGCTATGCTTTTACTTGTGAATAAACAAATCTGAATCTAAATCTGAAAGAACGCGGGTCTTCGATTCATTCACGCAAGGTTAGAGGTCAAAGACTTTCACCACTTACACCATTAGGTTATACGGAGAAAGCCGGAGAAATACCCGCACTCTATTTGAGCCCCGCACTCTATTAGGGGCCAGCCTTCCATTCGGGATTTTATGGTAATTAATAGTTTCTCTTATTTCGTCAACCTTTTCAGGGTTTGCTGCCGTAAACAAACTGACTGCACGACTTTTATCATTCCTCGATTAAATAAAATACATAGGATTGTCAAAATATCCATTTGCCAAAACTTATCATAACAAAATGGAAATAGTAAAATCTGTTTGATTCGGCCTCCGACCATGTCAAGTTAGTGCCCGGAGCTAATGCTTATTTAGTAAACGCTTAAAAATACACTGGACGTAATTTTTCCAAAGACACGACGCTTTTGCCAAGATCCCTTAATTAGATGAGTTGATTTTCGAGTTCGGAAAGCGATTATTTTTCTAAAATTCAATACTACTTAAATCGAAAAACATGAGTTTGCTTGTTTGCTAGATACATTGATGACAATTACGATGACCACAATTACTGTACAAAATTGTGAATTACGCGGCTAGGAAATTTATAAAAATGTGTAAGTACAAAGTACTATTTACTACTGGAAATGATTTTGGCCGAATGATGTCAATTAACACATCTGGAGGCCTCGGTTCGTAGTTCGTCATCAAAGAAATGCTTCAACTATAGTCGACAGTCCTATCTTCTGAGAAGTAAATTTGGAAACTCATTCCCCAGATCATCAAATTGTTCGCAACACGATTCGCTCCAAATACCGAATACTTCAATTTCCGTCAGACCAGGAAGATTCTTTGCAATTGACATCAAATTCAGCTGTAATATAAAGAAAACAAGGAAGAATTTAAAGAACTTCAGAAAAAAGTTTTGGATGAAATTAAAATCGATCAATTATCACCTTATAATCCGAGAATTCGTCCTCAATGCCTCCATTTCTACCAAACACTATTTTAACTTTCTTGACATCTGCAAAAATAGGTACAAAACAATGTAAATATTATAATATAAACAGTATTAAAGAAATTATTTTTAAAACCAAAAGTCCATTCCAAAGTGTGCCTCTTACTTATCATCTTATGCGCAGTATGACTCTGGTCCGAAAACAGAATTCTTCTCCCATACCCCGTCCCTTCGTCTTTGTACACAATGCCTTTAATTCCAATTTTACCAGTCCACAACTCAATTGCTCTTCGAATTAAAGCCTCTGCCTCAAGATCTCTATTTCCGGAATGCATCAACATAATTTGTAGAGGCATCCTGTTTTGCTCCAAAGTCTCCCCCAAAATATCTCTGTTTTCTCCCTTAATTTGGATTTGTTCGATCTGTACCGCCAACTCTGAATAAATCAGTTCTTTCAGAACAGTTTTGCATTGCAACAGCTGAAACTTTTCTTTCAAACAAATCGTTGTTGCATTTGGGAATGTAATTTTAATATTTTTGAAATTATCTTGCATTGAATATTTTGTCTTGGAATTATGGTCCACGAGTGGGAGTAGGCGATCAGCTGAGAGTCTCAGGGTTAAAGATTTCACAGTTGGAAGTGATGATTCACTGTCAATGGAAAATACGAACGGGCAGAGACCAACATGTTTTAATGCAGGGAATTTCTCTGAATTTAAATGAAGATTAAACCAAAACGGTGTAGGTCGATATTCCGTACTGTGGAGCCTCAAGGATTCCAAATAAGGGAGTCGAGGGAATTGGAACATTGGGTCAACGTATACGGTCAAGGATTGGAGTGTTTTCGCAAGACATTCCAAAATTGAAATAATTATTTCACGATCCCCACTATCGTATTTGTAGATCTTGAGTATTCCAAGTCGAAAGTGTGACGAACGTTCAAGAATATTCTTTCGGAATTTCATTGCGTCCGTTAATGATTTCAAAACTAATTTTCGAAGGGTGGAGGGAAAAGTAACGTCTGGTGATTCACTTTCTAAATATAATTCCGTCAACTTGGGACACTTAAGAATGAACTGACTTTGTACTTCCATAAACCGTCTTTGAAATCCAATTAAATATTTTAAACTCGTCACACTTGGAAATTCTAAATTTTTCATTAAATCCAAGAGGAGTTGTTCCGTGCATGCTACATAATAACGTTTGATTTCTAATGTCTTCAAGGCATGAGATATCTTGGACAGCATCATCATAGCATACTTGTCGTCATCCTCATCGCCAGAACAAATGTTCAATGTAAAAGTGTCAATAGAATTAGGTCCGGACAATGCTTTGAGTGACGTCACAATCTCTAGGGTTTTTGGATGCGGGAGTTGAAAACTATCCAAAGAAAGATGAATTGGCAAAACAAGTTGTGGATTTTGAGTTGAAGCAAATTCAATGTATTTCTTCGCGTTCCCTCCGGTTTGACAAATATTCAAATATGTTCTAAACGTTGATTTACGAAATACAGGCAAGGACACTTGGTTCCATGACTGGTTTACCAGTCGACAACTGAGTAAGTCACTTCGAGCCAAATGGAACAAAATTTTCGACAGGACCTAAAGCAGAATTATTTAATTGAATTTACAATTTGTATAATCCCTCGTAGATTTACGAAGGGTCCTATCCGCTCTCAGGTATCAAAATAAACATCAGGCGTTGCAGGGTCACCAGATTTGAGCAGAATGTTTAGTTTGTTGAATTTCGTTCATGAAAAGTTTGGTAAACGTTTAAAAATATATGATGGTGGTCGAGTATTATTTTTCTAAATGAATTTAAAGTAAGAGCATATCGTTTCTTGGAATATGTTGACCCAAGTGAACACTACCGTTCACAATGTATATAATTTTTGAAAATATTTGCGAATGATAACAAGAAGCGAATTAACTCAAAATTTTGGATCAGGATAAATATAACACCCGCCGGTTTAAAATCTGGACGTTTTTTTCCTCCATCTTAAGTTTCAGCAAATATTGGTTTCAATGTTTCACTCGATTTTAAATTGACGCGTCGGGCTGGGCCAAAATATCAATGATTGAAAATGAGTTTAAATTGGTAAAGTCAAATTGTAGCGAGAATTTTGATTGGACGCACTGTATATATAGAAAAGAGCAACGGCGGGAATTAGAAATGACTAAAGTAATTAGAAAATAGACACACCAAACGGGGTAGAAAATAAATTTAAAATGGAACGGGCCGGGCCGGGTTTACCCGTATCAAATTATAATTTTATCGGGTCGGGTCGGGCCTACCCACTTTTAAGTACAATTTCGACAGGTCGGGTCAGGCTTTACGAAATTTAAGTAAAACATTTTCGGGCCGTGTCAGAAATTTTATTAATATACGAACGTCGGGTCGGGTCTGGCTTCATGCAATAGAAAAAAAGTCGGGTCGGGCCGGCGCGGGCCTCATTTTTACGGCCCGTTTACACCTCTAATTCCTTCGTGTATCTATATGGTTCCTACCATGTCCATGGCGCAGCTTTAAGACTCGGAATCTCCAAAAAAATGTCCTTAAAAATAAAATTATCTTCTCCGAATCCCTTGCCAATAAAACAAATCATCTTTATCCAAACCTACAAAGCGAAATTTTTCAAATCGTATAAAAGTATAGCGGAAAAGGGAGAACCGCTGGATATTCCAAAAAATATTATTTTGGTAGGTACGTCTCTGCCAAATTGCTATTGAAATATCCGGTTTCTCATTCCAATTTTTCATTAAGCCCTCCTCAGCGCTGCTACGCACATCGGAGCTTCGAACGGAATAGCTCCCTAGATCCATAAATGATTCTCTACAAAATGCATGTCTCACTTTATGTCTGCAACCGAGGGGTGGCAAACGTTACGTGCCACCCTGTACACATTTTAGCACATAAGATTGTAGACTCCTGTCCTGAGACGGTTCTTTGGTCTGAACTGTGTATAATTTCCTATACGGTATGGTATAATATTGAAAACGAAGGGTACCATTTCGTATTTTTCTGGTTTCAGAGAAACTGGTAAAACATTTAAAAAAAATGCGATACAAAACGGTGAAAATTATCCACAGTTTCTATCCTCTCGTAAGTCTAATTTAAAATAAGGTCTATAAAAATAAACAACGTTACGTTATTGCCGTTCATAACTTCAATTCTTACTTGGGAGACGGGTTTTCAGATTTGCGCCAGCTTTCAGAAATAATATTTCGAACAGGTTTTGAAAATCATTAATTGCTTGGAGTTCAAAATATCCTATGAGGAATAATATGTAGGTCTAATTTTCTTACCTCAACCGGCAAACCGGAAGCCATTTTAAAATCTCACTTGTAAATCCACAAAGTGTTTCAAGTTCACAAACTTTTTTGTAAAATTTGGTGAATGGTAAAAAAGAAGAGAAATATTGTGAAAAAAATATTGGGCTGTTCAAATGTTCTCTCGGGTACCAAAAAAAGTTGAACGAATTGGATTTTTTGTGGGTTACAAATTAAAGTATCAAAATATTGTAACAGAAAACACTACACTCAAAATTTAGTTGTTCAATATTCATCAGACTACAAAGGATTGGGTTCATTGACTGAAAGCCTATGCATTCGACAGTCGACACTACTTGTTAGCGTCCAAAATAAAAATGTGAAAGGTGAACCCAAGAGTTCTTAAAATAATTCCAATGTAATTTGAACCCCAGTTCTGTTGGTTGCACAACAGAATGATATGTTGTAGGACGGGACGTTAAATCGGTTAAAATGAGGAGGACTTATAATTTATAAAGAATCATTTGATTCTCATGTAAGGAAAATGTTGTTCAAAAAGAAGGGGCAATTATTTTAAGAATTCTTGGATTTACCTTTCACATTCTTATTTCGGACACCAACAGTTGCTGATGCATGGATAGGCTTAATCAGTCAATGAACTGAATCCATTCAAGTCGGAAGAACATTGGACAAGTAATTTTGAACGCAGTATTTTTCGATTATAATATTTTGAGACTTTAATTAAAAAAAATACATCCATTTATTTGACATTCACCCGAAGGTCTGGTCAACATTTGATGTTCTTTTTCAAATGATAGA
>JAQFYE010004410.1:0-13445 GCA_034694305.1 Protaphorura glebata
TATAAATTCCAATTTGAGTAAATCGCCATGGATATTTGAAAAGTAACTTTACTCGGATCTCTCGGAGTGAGGACGCCAGATTTTGTTGATTTCTCGAAAATCCCTATACCTTTTCTACTCTATTTAAAGGGCGGAGCTGATTCCTCTATGGTTCTTATACTTTTACAGGAATGACTTTTTGATTGTATGTTGTTACGAAGGTGTAGTCAAACTCCAAATATGCACATGCTGCCTACTGTATACTTGACCAATTTGGGGATGTGAACCAAGTTCAACCATCTCGCAATAGAATAGTCATGATAATGACAATGACAATGAAGATAGCAGTACGGGTGGTATTCCCAATGCATTATGCAAAATTGACAATCATGTTTTAACCAGCAATAACAAGTCAATTTGTTATAATTTTATGTTTCCATAGTTGTGACGACTATTGTGTAATACTACAAAACTTGTAAAGGCAGAAAGTCAAACTCGGTGGACCCGTGGGTTCCGAGAACAAGCAAGTGGCGAAGGGAAACCATGTGATCAACTTACTATCAACTTGTTATGTTAACGTTTTATTTGAGCTTTTAGAACATTTTTTTTGTATGAACATATTTTTAGGGTAAATCATTTTACTGTTAACTCGAGTGCAGTAAAATAAGAAACGTCCCAAGGTCATGCTTGACTCGAAAGAACAAAGTCTGGTTTTGAACTATTTGTTTGCAACACAATGTTAATGTGTTTAAGACACATTGATTTCGGAGTCGAAACCCGTAAATGCTTTGCCAGACATGAAATGAGTGTATTTGGGTGAAAACACGGGCATGGGGTAGTGTCTGGTAATGGTATGTTAAGGGTGATGTAAAGTAACCCAGTAAGCTGGCAGAGTGTAAAGATTGATTGTTGGGCGGTGATCTTTTTTGGATGGTAATATTGGAGGTTTCCGGTCATGCGGTTCTCGTTAGACTAAAACGGCGACGTGGACGAGATTTCCCCCAAAAAGTTAGATTTTATACATTATGTCTGTCTACGATGAGTATCCGTATAGGTAAGTTAAGAGTTGTTTCCATTCAGTGGTAGTGGTCTAACTTTGGGGTATGTGACGGGGACGACGGACTGGAACGACCACATTTGGTGTATTTCGGTTCGCCGTTTCAGGAGACTTGAGTCTAATGCACCACATCAAAAACCACGGTTTCCGGAATTTTTCCTGAAGTTTCAAACATTGTACCCTTCTTGTACGGTTGCATTGCAATGGAAAATGGGAAAGAGAATCGTCCTCACCGCATCAAACCGCACTTTACTTGGTTGCTGGTCGAAAGCACGAACCTTGTCATGGTATTTAAATGGAATGGAAACTCGACTCATCCACGGTTTTGGACTTAGGATGTGCCAGTGGCATGGGCATGGCATGGCCTTATAACCTTACAATCCAATGTTGGACCTGATTCCGCGGTTCCTATTCCCTCTTCAACTCAATTAGGTTTTCCTTTTCCTTTAGTCAGTGAAATATTAAACAGCGGGTTTTAGGTGTACCTATGTTCATGTGGGGAAATACTTGCCTTTCCGCGGTCACGTCAACCCATGCCATTCCAAATTCCATTTCCCATTTTCACAACCTCTTGTTTGTAGTCTCGTTCTCTTCTAAGTCTAAACTCTACAGGCAGCCGTGCTTAATAAGGTGTTCTGTCAAGCCTCAGTGGTTGTGTTGTCCTGAGCTCGTCGTATTTCATTCAATACAGTTGAATCAAGCAAAACCTGAAGGTTATTATTATCATTGGGAAACCAAACCGCGAGACCAAAGAAATACCTTTGCAAAGCTCTATTTTTTTGTAATATCACAAGTTACTTACCGCCGTCCCACCACAAAGTAGTCGAAATTTTGTGTTTACATTTCCACAGAATAATTTTTTTAAGGGAAAGAAATTGGAACTCAGCTCGGGGTTAACAGATTTACAACAGAACAAACCAATTATTTTTTGTAGAAATAATAGAAAAATCAGTTGTTCTATCCAACACTAAAAATAAATCATCATTGTTGGAGCAGGTTGACTACTATGACCGAAAATCCATTGAGGATGTCGTGACTTATAGATATTTTATAATTAAAGCGATTAAAGCGTTGTATTTAAATGTATTCGTTAATACTCTTAACGTTATTCTGCTACACTTATTTTGTTTCAACAACCTTTTATCCAGGTGTTAACTAAATCTAATTAATTGTTTAGTTTCAGAGCCAAGGACAAGTCAAACGTGAAGTGTTTAAATCGTCAACCAACGTTCATAAGAGTGAGCCAATTTACAAATAAGAGACCGAGTGGGCGGAATCACTACACTAACCATCCTAACCAATCTAACTTGCCACAATAAATAACAACAGAATTGCACTTGGACTTTGAATTACAAAGACAGGTTCAGTACAACACACAGACTACAAGAGAAAACGGGTTGAAACATACAGAAAATACATTACTACGAACAGAGCAGCAAGCAAGCGTTTAACAAGTTGAATCAATAAGTAATGTGTTGCAAGTCGATTCCAAGCAAGGGGCATTAAACTATCCGTTCGTGTGCCAGCCAGGAGCTATATTCCATACACGGATTTGTTGTTTGGAATACGATAGAAGCAAGGGCTTTCGGCAGTTTAGTTCAACTTGGTTGATTTTGTTTTGTTCAAGTGAAAGAGAAGAAGAACCGTGTGGTGTAAGTTAGTACAACAGTACAGCATTCTCTCTACTTATTATTACGACGTGTTTTGAGGTGGAAGTACAAAACCATTAGTCTCGACGACATTTAGTTTTACGGCTATTTACAACTTAGAAGGGAAAGAGTAGCTCAGCAGCACTGTTTCATACATCGACCGCACAACACGGTTTGAGTTTCTACCTTTAAGTTTGGATTGGAACACCCCAAGGTTCTGTGCTCGTTCAACCAATAACGTGTGGGTGTTGAGGTGTTGTGTGGAGTGAATTGACGTGAAATATTTTGACCTAAACATTCTATCCGCCCGGCCAAGAAGACCAAACTGTCGGACAGTCTTGAGGTCGCAGTGAAAACTTCATTCGTACTATTCCTTCGAAATTCTCATAAAGGTACGAGAGACGGTGACGTGGAAATCAAATAGAAACGTAATTTAAGTAACAGGACTGAGGACAATGGATCGGGAGCTTGAATAGTACTTATTTATTTACACACAACAACTACCCCTCGTTGCTTTTATGACATTTACGACACGTCAATTTTTGCATAAATCTTCCGATCACTCGACTGTAAGGAGTGTGGAGTGGAATAATATATTTTCATATTCCTCCTGCCTAATAGCTTTTAAAGGCCAACTAAGGAGATACTTGTGGAGTGTGAGTGGTGACAACAGTTATTACAAAGTAAAATTGTCAACGAAGAAGAGACGAGGGGAATTGGATGGACTTGAGAAAATTGGAAGAAAGAACGGGGTCCTCAATTTACTGACTGCATTGTGTTTTTGTGTAGTATTGTATTTGAGGAGAGGAGTTTCACAGTGAGTTTAAGAGATTTATTGTCATCACTCGTTACGGTTCTAGCTACCTCTATAAGGACATCCTTGTTTGTATTCCCTTCATTTACAAAACACTTGAGAGTAAATAAGTGGGCATATGTTTCGCGGAGTACTTTAGAAAGAAGATTTGAAGAGTGCGTTATTGGAGTGTAATGGATAATACGACTTGCTGAATTGGATTTGGACCGGTCTGTACATTCATTTAAGCAAACACATAGCCGAGGCTCTGGTTATTATGCAATTGTGCTCTGTGATGTAAAATGTACCCAACAGCCATGAATGCAGCAGCTGCCGCAGCAGCCGCAGCTCGACACCCGGTAAACTCTTGATTTCACAGTCTATAAGAAATATTTAGATTTGTGTCGTGAGATAGACAGATAATAGATTTGTATCATTTGAACTTTGCTTTGTATCCGTTTTCAAGATTGAGAAAAGATTTGTAAGGGAAAGAAGTTCCGCACATTCGAGAGCACTTTTAATTCTAAAGCGCTCTCATTAGACGACAGTAATAGTAATTCCTTACATCCGACAGGGCAATTTTGGTTATCTATGGAAAATATAATCTAGGAATTTGGGAATTATAATATTGGTAAAATTCTGAGCAAAATAATATACAGGGTGTCCCAGGAAATGATAACACACTTTGCCTGCTTGGCGTTTGGTAACCAATCATCGTAGAATCACTTCAGTACACAGAAAGGCGGTTCGGCCTGGTTTGGATAGGTGTGAAGAGAAATATTATTCAATCCTATTCCTTTTTCTCAATTTCTCTTTTGACAATCTCGGTTCCTAGAAGTGTTTCAAATCCTACAAATCCTAAGAATTCAAGGATGTAAAGCATTGAAGGGTAGGTATTGAGTGACAATGATTAGAGGATATGTAAGAATGTTAAATTCATCCCCAAGTCTAAAGCAATCCTTAATTTCTTGGGGGGACTGTCACGTCACGTCACGGGTAGCAGAAACAGATTTATCTCGGATGGTGATCTTAAGCCGATAATAAAGAATGGTTGAGGATATAAAAGAGTCATGAAAGGAAAACACTCTTTGGAGTTTCACATGCATTTTGCTTAGTGGGTTCGAATTTTTCTTGGTTGAGCTGGGGAATTCGGTTGCTTTCCCCTACCGGGATTTCCCCCATCGCACACACACAAGTCATGCATGCAGCTTATTTTTTTTCCGATGGCCAGGACATGACATAAACACGGCATACTGACAAGGGAACACTATGTCCTGCGTACGGCTTCGAAGTCTTAAATACATTATATTATTATGGGGAAGTGTGAAGGGAAGTGTGTAGTCACTGCTGAACAGTGTTAGGAATTTATGATTCACTGCACATTGTTGGATGGCCGGGTTACTGTGGTGCTCGCATTCCGAAGTCCCATTGGCACTTACCTACAGCCTATGAGTATGACTATACTCTAGTACCCGGGCAAATAGTCTGCCAGTAGTATTTCTCCTACATTGTTCAGTTCAGTTCACCCTACTCACGGAGTCAGGCTTAACTCCAAAGAGACTTGAAGGGAATGGCACCACTACTACCAGGCATACTCAGCTCGAGCCCCATTAGGGAATTCAACTCATTTTATCCGCTTCAAGAATTTTTTTCATCTCTTTTTTTTTCTTTTTCTTCCTCTCCCTCCACTTTATCCTTCATTGTATTGTATTTTGTATAGCTTGAGTTGAGGATGGAGAAGACTTTTAGAGTGTCCCTATTATCCGTGCACGGACAGATATTATGTTATGCGATGCAATGTATTGTGAAGGTTGGACTTGGATTTGGACAGGGTTATGGTTCCACCCTTCGAGAAAATAAACACGCACCGCGTTTTTTTCTTCCCCACCACGAAACGACGGGTTCCCCGACCGGCTTCGGCTTGAGGATCATCTCTGAATTATTATAATCACAATAATGATAGGAGTACAAAAGCCTTCAAATATTACGAATGAGGGCTGGGAAGGGCTTACTGCTTATTCTTTTTTTGTGAAGATATTTAGTGTGAAATCCATTCCTCCTGTATGTCATGATGGATCCAATGGATCGGATGATTATTTCCCTTCTCTTTCACCTCCTTTCTAGTTTTGGGAATAAATACACTTCCCACCTTGCCCATATTTTTAAATCTATAAAGATGGATTTTTCCTTATGAGTTGTGATTTGATTTAGTGAATGGAATAAACACTATCATACCATTCGAAGGGATTAAATATTTACTTGTTCTCTGTAACAAAGGTGTGCTATAGGTAATACACGGCCTTTGGTGGAATGGAAATCTGACATTATTTAGTATTTGGTGCCGGAGTTACGTATAATTTTTGAGAATTCTTTTTTAACATAAGATGCACAGAACTTTCTTACGTCAAAATCCTTTTCCTTTCATATTAGTGCTCCGCATGAATCCGAATCCGGCTTTTGCCGGATTCGACGGAAGCGAATCCGAATCCGACTTTTACCAGATTCGAGATTCGCGAATCCGGATTCGCGCGAATCCGAGTCCGACCATAGGATTATTTCTATCTCATTTTCAGGCTACTCTGAGGTTAATTCACCACACGAGTGCGAATCCGGATTCGAATCTCGAATCCGAATTCGAATCCGGATTCGTGCGGAGCACTATTTCATATTATCTAGTCACGAATATGACATTTACGATGGGGAAACAATCGACCTTTGTCTTCATTTAACTTGGTAGTCCACATTTTGGCCCGGGTTGTTTTTAGATCACAAATTTTGTATTGATACTAATGTAAGCAAGATGCTATCTCTAATATGATTCACTCGCTCGTGGTATGTTTCAACAGCTTATTTGTACACTTTAACTAACCATTTTTAAATCATTGCCAGGGCCCACCTCAACCAGGACAACCGTTCAAATTCACAGTGGGAGAGTCCTGCGATCGTATCAAGGAGGAGTTTAACTTTTTGCAGGCACAATATCACAAGTGAGTGAATTTATTTCTAGTGCTATGTTAATATTTTAATTATTCTTTTATTTTAAAGTTACGTACAAAGAAAGTAACCGGAGACCCCCTGAAATGTGCCGGAATTATACGCGTCCGTAGTGCAATTGATTGTTGATCCCCGATTGCCAGATACAGGTTGAATCAAATGTAATGTAAGAAATTGTGTTGAAAAGCGCGTTACAACCAATCAACCAACACGTTTGTGCTGGTTGAGAGTTTGGTTAGCCAGGCTAAGCTGACACAAGGTATTGACTGGACACTGGACAGGACACTCGACTCTAATGACTTTCTTCTTGACATCGGACGAACGACCAATGCGAGGTTAGAGGTAGTACAAATGTGAACTCATTCTTAAAATACACTTCTCGCCAGACATGAGAATGAGACAAGTAAGAGACGTTCACACTAGTTTGACAGACAAGTCGAGGACAAATACAATGATTTTTATCTTATGGTGAAACTACAAACTAAAGTACATTTTGAAACTTGTGCAAGTAACATAGAATGCTAAGAATAGAGGAACCGGTAAAACAGCTGGGAGTTAAGTGTTTAGAAAGAATAAATAATAGTAATGATCCGCATAAATATAATAGATCTCAAACAAAAGACGGAAGGTATGTATAAAATGCAGAGCTACATTTTGAAGTCGTTCCCTTCATGAGAAAGGCGATCTGAAATATGATAAGCGGAAATAATACCCATGGTAATTTGGTAAGTCCGGTCAGTGAGAAAGCCCTAGCCCATTTAAATACTAGGACGCATGAATATCGTCAAGAATTGTTACACTACATGTAAGGGCAGGCGATGCGGTGGTAATATTTAGACACTCCAGGTTGTTGTGTTGTTTACAACCCAAGTAGAAAGGTATGTAGTCTTTTGTTTCCTTCCTTCCTATTATTCATTATATTATTACTCGTTTTTCGGTCGGGGATGTTCTGTTCTATTGTAATCGTACACAGTATAAGCAGGGTCACGCAGAGCTGAAATTAGTTCTGCTTCACCTAAATGAGTAACTTGATCTGGGTTTGAGTCGAGAGTCTCGAGTGTATTAAGTACTTAGAGGGTACGGCGGGGGAAGATTACGTACATACTACAAGTTGAAATCGTTCGGTTCTCAAAAGCCCTTCATTGTTCTCTGGAGAAAACAATGTAACTATGGCTTGGCATGACGAGATTGATATGAGATGGGGATGGGATGGATCGACGTAGAGATGATGCGAGGCGAGGAGAAGCAGTATGGATGGAGCTAATAATCAGCTAAGCCTTAATGTGTCGGTTCGTTGCTGCGAGTAGATATTAATATTGTATATAAAAGGCAGGCGGGATAAATAATTGGATGTTGAGGAGACCTGACAGGAAAGCCCGAGACGGTTCGTGCCCAAACTTGTTTGTATTAGAAGGTATAATTAATATTAATTTCAGATATTGGAGGAGGTTGGATGAATTTGAATTGGATGAATTTAACACCAGGATAAGCACAGGATAGATAGGTGAGACTCGGTCGGCATGGCACACATGGGCTTTCAGAGTAAAATGAAAATCACCCAGGATTCGGGTTTCGAGTGATGTTATGTAAACTTATTGAGTATTGATTCAGTTCCAATCAAAGAAACCATCCCCTGAGCTTCGTTCTTTGCTTTAAGTTCAAGTTCAAGTAACTAAAAATTCAAAAGTTCGAATTTTGTTGTAACCAAGTGAGTCTGTAGTCACTATAAAATAAAGCTAAAATCGGGACTGAATTGAAGGTATGTATCACCACGGCTTTATATTATTATTATATTCGTCTTTAGACGACGTGAAGAAGATTTCTGTAAAGTCATGTTCCGTTCAAGTGTCAAAGTGTTTTAATTGGACAAACAGAGGGGGACGGATGAATGGAATGAGAGAGTGTTGTTTGAGGTGAATTTAATAAGTCATCATTTGTAGAAAGATGTCAAATGAAAACAGACTCGGAGCTTTTGTTGCTGGAAATCCTTTGAAGAGGTAGGGTAAAAAATACACTTACTGACTGACAAGCAGTCAGAGACAGGAATCTTTGATATTTAAAATTAAAAAGAAATCCTGTCTTTCGTGATCTAAAGTAATTTGATTGGTATGATGCTTTCTTATCACTCTGCGTGCACAATTGCACATGTCACAGTCACAGGGAGAACATTACATAACGGATTTGACAATGCTAAATCATTTAGGAATTAATTGAAAATCTGAATATTATCGTTGTTAGCAATGCCACAATTTAATTTCATGATTAAATTACATTTTGGTAACGACGATACCTAAAAGTTAGACAAATGTGATCTTTTAGGTATAGTTCATCATTGTACAGCTAATTTGAATTCGCGAGCATATGAGCGTGAAGAAAATGAACTTGCGGAAACCGGGATTTATAATTGGTGTCGGTTCTTTTAAAACTGTGATGGCGTTTCAGAGTCACCTAGAACCGAAACCTAAGGGTTCTGGTCTTTCAATCTCTGCGCCTGTTGGTTATACCCATGTAAACAATTTTGTTACACGAAAATTAACGCTGCTCTTAACCTGCGACATACAGTATTCCCGAGACGAGATGTTAGATTCTGAGACAGAGATAAAATCATTTGCATTGTTGAATGGGGCGGGAATAGAAGAGCATTAAATGGAAGGGTAGAGTGATGATGATAATTGCAATTGAAAGGCTGGAGGCGACTACATGAGGTTGAATGTTATTGAAGATCGTTTCACTCAACTTCACATCTCGGGATTCTCGGACGAGATGTGAATGTGATGGGTTGTTCTAGTCGGTTGCCGCATTGAGGAGAGAATGAGTTCTCTTGACTCTTCACTTCACGACGTGTCCTTCTGTCGATGCTGGAACTTCCCAAGTACGTGCCTTGTTGGACTATGGAGCTGGAAATGGAATGGAACCCCTATTCACAAGAGTGTCATGTTGACACTGAAATCCTAACTCACTTGAAGTCAAGTTGAAATATCAGCTCAGTATTATTCGTTATGCTATGACTTGTTTTTTTTACTAAACACTTGTCATACTTTCTTTATGATCCCCTACATAAATGTCTCTTACAGGCGTTACAGGTGAGACATACATACTAAACTTAGTTAATTTCTTTTAGTGTGCTCAAGAATTTCAGTTTGCACTGTTGTCAACATACGGACCGGAAAGTAGTTATGTCAGCTAGAAGTCGGGGAGACGTTCGCAAGAACCTGAGAGGTGAAAATGAAACAACTTAAATTGATTTCTATTTTCTGTTGTTATAACCTAGGGAAACATTGTATTTTGTAATTTTACACCACTACTTCCTTGGAGTACTCGATTAAATGAGCTGAATGAGTGTTCTCTTTGTTTACCGAGATCAACGCCGTTGATAATATTAATTGCACTTTTATTGTCATTTTTTTTACAAACTTAGTAACGGAAGGGAGTTCATATTATGGTCTCCATTCACATTAACAGGTGTTGAGAACGTGAGGTAATAAAATTAAGCAAAGAAATTCATGAATTTTTGGGTTTATGGAGGCACCACGGCATGCTCCTTGAATGTTACTAGTGTGAAAAGAAACAGTTGGTGTGATCTTTAGACCAGGATGAGGTGAAAAGAGAACGAGAGTTGGCGCTAAGAGTACGGAATTAGCATGGCTTAACAAATGTTAATTAACTAGACAAAGTATAAAGATATCACTCGCGAGCTTTTACCATTCTTGGTCATTGCATTGGATTGCCACGTCGTGCAGTAAGCCATATATCTCTGTTATTACTACTACTAACTCTTTACATATTTTATTTGCCAGAGGGAAAGAAAGGATTTGCATTAATTTTCTTTTCGATGCTGTCGAGCATTTGATGTATTTAATTCACATTAGCATATAAGGCAGGAGGCTTTTTACTTGTAGTATGCATTAAATGAGAACTTGACAGGTGCAGGTGGTCGGCCGTTGGTTGTTGTTCTTCTAAGTTGATTTTATTTTACAAGAATGGAATAATGGGAGGAGAGGAGTAAACTTTTGCTTGCTTGCTGAAGGGATAGGTTAGGCTGTTCATCTTTACATATAAAGATGGTTCAGATAAATGACCAAGGGTGAAGAGTTGGTAGTTATGTAGTGTAGACAGAAAAGTAAATGGAAACTAATAAGAATGGTGAGTGCTATACGTAAAATGGGTTTGGTCAGTTTATGTTGTAGATAATTAGCTTAAGAGCTTTCAGGTCTTGACTTTACATTACATGTACATTATATGTTAGTGAAGGTGATCTTTTAGCTTTACTACTTTTATGTCGTTTCTTTGAATGAAATTGGAACTTAACTTGTTGAGTAGGTGGACGTACAAGTATTTTAATGGTGTTGAACTCGTTCATCAACTTCATACGGTTTTATAAGAGGGGGAGTGGGAAAATATTTTCTTTCCAAACTTGCTGTGATTCTTATTTCTCATAATTTTTATTGCCAACGAAGCCGCTCTCTAAATAATCCAGGAACGACTAACGACCACACCAACACTTTTCGATCATGGAGCTCCGAATGCTGACATATTATTTACAGAAAGATTTTGACAAAGTAAACTTAGGTACTGGAATAAAATGCGGTAGTCAAATGCAATTGAGAAAAGGATGGCTGGAAGGTGTGCGTTGTGTTGTGAATGATTGACAGCGCATTGAACAAATCTAAATAGAAGAAAACGCAGGAGGTTTCCAACCTTCATTTTGAACGTCAAGGCACTCAACTTAATCCTAAAACAAAGCCTTAAAAGATGAGATAGTTTGTCCGCCGTCATGAAAACACCCTGATCGAGTTAAGACTTTAAACGAGTTTTGAAGCATTCATTTAATTTAATGGTGGGGGTTGGATTTGGGTACACAAGTATTGAATGATGAAGATCGGTTTGAATTTTCACCCAAGCAGAGATGAGTTAACTAAGTACAACCAGGTGGTACAGAATAACGTTTCGAGTGAGATTATTGGATCAAAGTTAAAATCATGGCAACAACAAGGAAGCATGTGAATAAAAAGGCGTTCGAGAACATGCTGTTAAAATAATAAAATAAACACGGCACACCCAGGCCATTCCATATTAGTTTTTCTTATTATTTAAGAGATTAAAATTCAAAGCGAGACAATTCACATTTCATCTTGAGTCGCAGATGTCCATCATATTACATACATACGTATAATTTATTACTCAGGCTGATTCAAATTTTCAAACCAGAATACTAAAACCAAGTGGTATGCATTGGCTTCGAATTCGTCCTAATCTTAAATTAAACGAAGAATCAAAGTTTCAGTAACTTTCCTTAAGTTTCAACTTAAACATTATCATGCACTGATATCACATTTCCGAAGACACTTACATTCACCTACATGGGATTAATTAAGTTGTTAAGTTCTTTTATTCAGATCAAGAATCTCAGAAAATTGATGTCAATATTCCGGCCTTTTTTCCAACAACAAAGTAATCACAGAGAGGGAAAATACTGAAATACAATTCATATCACCTTAACTAATCAGTATCGTCTTTGATAATCTGAAAGTCGCATTCGTTCCATAAACCGGATTCGCCAACTTTATTATTTTGCCTAGAGCCCGACATTTATTCAAGAATCCTGGATGGAACTGCAACTTCTCAACATCTCAACCCACAACCTTCTCACTCCTGATATCAATTGGAGTAGAAACGGTAGAAAAGAAATGGTCAAATGGTTATTACATGGTTTAGTACTGAAACATATAATTCCAGGTAGATTGTAGAGTAGATACATTATACATAATACGGCAGATATCTGTATTCGGTTTCGGCTCACAGACAGGCAAAGCAGTCAAGTCAAGTGAATTGATCGTCAGTCTTGTGGGCAAACCACTAAACACTTGTAGTACGTACGATAATAATATCAAACACATTCATCTCTTTCTCTTATACTAACAGAACGTTCCGCTTTGCATTGTAATTAGAGACATAAAATTCCATTAGGCGATGAGGTGGCATAAGATAAGGGAGAAGTTGCTGGATGAATAAAATAGGAGAACATTTTGAACTCGTTCGTCTTCAGAATCGTTGCTTGCAATGAATAACTAATGAGCTCCTTGTTTTTTTATTAACATCTTTCGGTTCATTAGCTGAAGCTCGGATACAGGTAACTCATTTAACCTTATCTTTTCATATCATTCATTCCTGTCTCAGTTGACTTTGTAAGCAATATAAACTAACTTAGCCTAAAGGAAATAGTATTACAAAAAGGAGCATTCAGAACCATTATTTGTATTTTGTACGGATCATGCAGTTTAGAGAACAAATTAGCATTTAAGTGGCTAATGTCGTACAACAACCAATTATTATCTTTTTATGTGTTTTCATATAAGTTGAACATGTGAATTTTCAATTGTCTTGCATTGCACAATTATTGCTGGCGTCAACATTTTTGAGATTATCATTCTTAATGAACCTAACGTATTCAGAATGAGCGGAATGAAGGAAATGGTGAGAATAGTTAATTTCTTCTAGTTCGTGAAAAAAATGTCCCATAAAAAAACACTTCGCCGGAGTGAATGTACAGATGAATTACTATTTATTTTGACGACACACATCTCTTTGATGTGTCGTGAGGTGAGTTTCACATCCATGCAGAAAAGAGCATTCCAAGCAGGATTTATTTTATCAACAGAACCCAGAATTAATTATATTTATTCAACACTGCTGACTAAACAAGGAAAGGACGCGCATTTATGGGCAGTGGAAACTTGTTGGTTCGCATTCAAATGTCAAGATTTGTCAAAGTACTCAAAAACATTGTCATTTTATTGTCACTCTCGCATACGATATACTGAAAACTGTGTCCGTCCGTAGTCGATATGAGAAATGGAGTAAGTAAACTCATCTTGTATTATGCTGTCATTAGGGTTCGCAATCCGATCCGATGCAATCCGATCCGATCCGAAATCCGACGGATTTTTCGGATCGGATCGACCTGTCAATCCGA
>JAQFYE010004411.1:0-13444 GCA_034694305.1 Protaphorura glebata
CTTGTCCTACGCTTTCTCCCGAATTTTGCAAGGTTCTTCCGACCCCAACAGCTAGAGCCAGACCCAGAATAACATGACTTTTGCACAGTAGCGGAAAGTCATAGCCAAAGCTCCTTCGTAGTATACCAACGTGAGTGTAGTGCTAGATTCCTTATTTGCTATTTGCTGACACGTCCAGACCCCTTGCATTCCGCAATTTGAACCTATCCATGTGCTTTCTTCTTTCTCCCGCCATTCTCCATCAACTTCATTCTAAATCTCATTTAAAATTTGGGTTCCTTTGAAGAAGGTCTTATCGTGATGTTACATTACATTACTTGTGCAATGTGCAGATTTTGCTCCATGTGCTCATCCATACAGTTTACTCAGTCATCCATCCATACCAGCGCAACGGTTGGTTATCTTCACCAAGCTTTCGTCCCATGTACGACAGAGGATTTTCGTTTTCAAAGGATTCAGCAGTTGCTGATGTTCTCGTAAATAGGAAATGTGATAAGAAAGTTTGGTTGTCTTAATGTAATGTGTGTTGAAAGGAAAAGGGTAGCCTCGGGAAGGACAAGCATTCTTGTCCTACAAACATGGAGGAAAGATAAATCTGCAGAGACAGCAGTAACGGTGTCTGCAGTAGTGACAACGTCGTCAGCGTCAGCGCCAATAGTCATCACACAAAAAAACCACTGACAAAATATTCACACGCCATGCCATGAAGACAGATGAGGGAGGATTACCTATTCAACTTTTCTCCGTCAAACTTTCACCGAAGTAGAGGAAATCTGGTGACATGGGAAACAAGCAAGTTGGCAGAAAAAAAGCTCACAAGGTAGATTTTGTAGCTGATGACTGTGTTCAGTTATGGCATATATCATTTGTAGAAATATTTACAAGTCAATGCCCTTGAAAAGTGGAAACTAACTCATTTTGCAACCACGAAATATAAATCTCTAAAGCAATGTTCTCTTAGATTTAATCATCGCCGGTATTCTAACCATAGAGAAAGCTGAAATTATTCCGAATTTTAGAAACTTTTATTTCAAGTCACAATTATAATAGATGCATGTAGGAATTTTGGATTTCTTATTTTGCATTCACAATAATTCTTTTATTGATATCTCAAATAAATCTCACTCCTGATAACAATTTAAATATCCAAACGTAGTGTCTTTGATTTCAGTTTTGATTTTTAATTATTTGTCTTCGATTGACTGTAAGAAAACTAACAAGCGTTACATTGTAAAATCGATAGTAAGAAAGTCAAACCGAGCAATGACGAGACACTTTTTTGTTTCTCATGCTATAAATTGCATTCGGCGCGATAACAATCTATGCTTTCCTTCAGTACCTGCTTCTGAATCGGATCTTTATATAGCAAAATTCAAGTTGAACAGAAGGGGATGATAACGACAAAAGTTAATAAATATTTCTTGGAAATCTCTTTTAACTTTTAAGCAAGTATTGAATTATAGTTCGACCTATTTCTTCATTCAATACTTCACAGGGAGAGATGTAAAGGCAAACTCTCCATCGGTAAAGGAAGGAAGACTTCAGTCAATCTCAGCGCGTACACCAAGAAAAGTGAATTGTAGATTACGTTATGTCGATGCGCATAAGTTGATTTGATTCGACATATGGAAATTGAAAAGTCCTTTTCATATTTCCTTTTTCAGTGAAGTTGAGCTTATCATATAATTTCACAAAGAAGATTGCTCTCTTAGCAATCCAATCTCAATAAAATGAAAATAGTGTGTCTTGGAGTCCACGTCAAATAATGTGAGCAATGTCATCGGTTTTTTTTTAAATAAAGATTTGGCCCAAGTCTACTCTAGAATGGTGATAGGAAGTCTTGCCTCATCGGTATATTCAGAGTTCGGCCTCTTGGACAGATGTGGTTTAGATCACTATTAAAGAATGTTTCTAACGCCGGGGCTTTTAGAGTGGCAATGCCTATACCAAATGGAAAGCTGGCACTTACATTTATTTTCAAAAATATGTCAGTGTTTCCGCAGATCTACGGCGTATTCTAATTATTGAGAGTATGAAATTGGATTTTAACGGTGAAACTTGTGGCAAGAAGTCTTCTATTCGGGGGAGTCATTTATTGGAAGCTTTGCGGTGTATGTGAATGGCCCTCTCTATATAGAAAACAGTCTGAACTATCATATAATCCGCTTATGTGCTGCCGGAACTGGAGGGCAACATGGGAAATGACTTTGAGGAAATTTACATAGGGACAATACATAGAAAAAGTCAATTTTCAATTTTAAACCTCCGTCGTCATCATGTCTCTGTCAATTCAATGTTATCTTCCCTTTTATCTCCTTTGTTTGGATTCCTGAATCTAGAATCTAGATTTCTTGTCTCCTCCAAGCCTCTTGTTTTTGTTCCACACTCACTCATTAGATGACAATGGAAATTCGGTTTTCTTGTGCCCAAGACTGCGCATTCTCAAAGTTGGCGGTAGGTAAACCCAAGTCAACTCTAAAACTATGTGTGGAAAGTTGTAGGTAGTAATGTGTGCTGTGCTTATGTTATGAATGCACGGAAGCATGTGGACCCTCTGCAAAAACTTTTACTTAGACTTCATGTCAAAAAACTTTTCTGGATGAAAGACCGAAGAGTGAAGCGGCATTTAAGCCCATGAAAGAAAAGACTTTTGTAAAATTGAACTTAAATAAGTACACGTGGGTTGAAGGAAAAATCACTTCACTTTCGTGGTGGTCGTCTGGAGTCATAATGTCAAATATTACATAGTCTAATGATTACATTTAATCTGCTAATGCCTTTCATTCTTTCAAAGATTGAGATTTAATTACTTTCTTCTCCTAACTCCTCGGGAATTTTCGATTTGAATTCACCACCAATGGTTTAGGCAAAGAAATCGCTGAAGGAATATATAAAAAACAAGGGACTTGAATGAAATCCCCCAAGAGAAAAACCTATAAATGACAGTTTCGTATTCAACTTCAACTCCATATATTATAAACGGTGGAGGGGAAAAAACTCGAATCCGCCCCATTTTCTTTAAGCCAAGCCAAGGCAAGGCAAAGAAACTCTTTTCCGACTCCTGTTTGTAACCTTGATATTTATTACCCGATTCATTCGTCGGTCTTTTGAAACGAAATACAGAGGGGTAAGATCGATAAAACACGTATCGTATCGTCCAAAAGTGTATAAGTATGTTGAAGGTGTACTTCTATGTTCTCTTACATTGTATAAGTCTCCATGTGGCATTGAATGAAATGAGTGAGCAGAGAGAACACGTGGAATAGCAAAACCCGAAGATAAAAAATCGTAATATAATTATGTTTTCAGAAAAGGGAAGAATTTAGATGTCCTTCTTCCTCTCGGAAACAAGCCAAGTTTCCTTTTCATGAGTTGATTCTCTTTTCTACACTTGAAACACACCAAATGAAAAATCTCTCCA
Organism: Protaphorura glebata; assembly: GCA_034694305.1. Lineage (NCBI taxonomy): Eukaryota > Metazoa > Arthropoda > Collembola > Poduromorpha > Onychiuridae > Protaphorura > Protaphorura glebata. Next base: position 3,422 of record JAQFYE010004411.1, read on the forward strand.
ATTTGTTTTCTTTCAACTTTCTCAACTTTCTCTGCTTGCATTGCAATCACTGCACTGGTCATCACAGGCCGGGGATTTTATTCCACGAGTGAGACGATAATATTCGTCCGCATTTCTAAAACCAGAATCCTTTGCAAAATAGAAACTCTTTTTAATAGGATACATCCCGAAATATGCTGTTTCACTGTGATTTCAGGCCATGTGGAGATAAATTTACTTTTCTCGACTTGTTGGTAATATCTATACGTAAAGCTCGTTTGTTCCGTCTTATTAGATATTTTAAAACCATTTTAATGGCATAACCTACACAGTAATTGTGAAATACTTTCCACTCGCTTCAGAAATTAAGAAATTTTCTATTAAATTAATATTATAGTCTGAATTACGATACTGAATGATGAGTGAATGTGACATCGGTTTTATTGTTTCGGGCTGGCTATATTGCCTTAACTGAATAAAATAAAACAAACTAAACGGAAATCAAAAATTCACTTCCGTATAACCTGGTGGAACCTGTATGGCGAATAGCTTTGAAGTTGGTGAAATGCAGTGGAATGGATTGCGGTGAAAGCATAAAGTAAAAGTATTTTTTCAAGTAAGAAAGAAAACTCAATCCCGCATGAAATCTATTTTATTTGTTTTGTAAATTGAGTTATATTTTTTGTGCTACTATTTGGTTGAGGTGGAGTTTGAAAATGTTGTACACTCTCCTGGAGTTGTCAGGGACCCTAATAAATCATCAGGATCTTTCCGCCTGAAAATCCTCAAATCTTTGATTGAACATTTCATTGTTTGTCTTTAGGGAAATAGGAGGAGGACTTTTCCCGGGTTTCGGATTCAGGATTCTACAATCTAAAGGCAGACATGAAAACCAGATACCCGCTTAGTTTTACATGGATTACCATAATAACCGTGAAGAGTGTTTTACATAAAAGGAGGTTGGAACACACACATCAGGGCGCCTTTACAGTTTAGACTCAAACTAACGTCTGGAATTTGAAAAATATGTAACTCTCTCACTCCCATGCATATTTATTCAAGTGGACAAGAAATTTAAATTTATGTCAAGATGAAAATACCAGCGCACTGACGCAACTCCACTCAACTTGTCAAAATGTGGTCATAATATACGTAAAGTGAACAAATAATTATGTAGACGATAATGTCAACACTTGACAAATTCTGCAGACTGAAAGATTGTAAATGCAGCATAGTCTCAGAAAATTACTACTGTGCTGTGCTCAGAGGGGACAACTTGAAATGGTACTGAGCAAACACGATATTTACGATTATACATTGTGTAAACAAAAAAGCTTTTAGTGAATTAATTATTTAACTAATCTTCCAAGAAATCAACTATTAATTTATTCTACGTAGGCTACGTAGGCAAGTAACGAGTACTTATAATTTGCCCTGCTACTTTTATCCAATTTCCAGACTACAGACATGCTCGGAATTGATTTGTTTGTTCAAACAGCGCTGGTAATATACATAAAACTCAAGACAATAAAGTATTTCGAGGGATTTGTTAAGGAATTTCACAGGCGTTTATTTGAAAATTGTTCAGTTTTAAATTTCACTCATTGAAATTATTGTTTTGGCAAACTTAACGATTTTGAAACAAGCCCTGTCTCAAAATATTACAATAAGCCTTATTAAGGTGTTCGTCCAAAACATTTTTTAACGATTAAAAATTATATTTACCATTATAGTAGATTTGTATAACTGACATTCGCGATAATGTGTTTATATTTGTAAAATTTGACAGTAGCAGGACGAAGTATTTCGTACGTTCTCTGAATTACATATGAAAAGAAACGGTCTAAGTAAAACATATTACTTTACTAAATGCTGGTTGTATGGGTGGAGGGATTTGTATACAAAATCTGTGAAATATTGCCTGAAAAGAAACGGCCATTTCTGGAAAACTATATCTGTCTTTTTCAGTAGAATTTCCTCGCCCAAAGAAGTCCTAGTTCCTCGAAATTCTACATGTATAAATGAGGCTAATCCTTGAGGATGGGTCTGAAAGACGAGGAAGTCTGAAAGCTCGTCTGTGTCTAATCTCACATCGTTGAGGATTTGAGAGAGGAAGTAGGTTCCAAAATCCTGAAATATACAGAATTCGAGAGCTAGAACTACAAAGTGACATCTAGAATCAGATAAGTTGGAATGGTTGAATGATAGATTATGTAGGGATGTGCTTGTGCATCCAAAGTGCTTCAGATAAGTTTTTGGTTGAATGTCTGTCTGTAACTCTTCAAAAGATGAATATAAATGAAAAAGAGATTTCTTCTTGGACGACTAAATGGTTAGAAAATGTTAGCATATTTGTCGTGACTGTGACAAGAAGGAGGACAAGAAAAGTAAGTCGTCGTGGGAAGTTGAAGCCGAGAATAAATGCTATTATTGAGATTGAGATGTGCTCAGCATTGAGCATCAAGAGTAATAATAATATAGAATGCGGACGTAAGCTTTCATCTGACTGATAAAATATTTTGAGTGTGTACGTATAGCCGTTTTCTGGCCCATAAAAACCCAAAATAAAATAATATTGCACTTACATTTACACTTTCTCAACCATTCGGCCCCATGGTACTTTAATATAGGACCATAGGGGAAATTATTTATGACCTGATATATTTTTCAACCAGGTCCCACTTTCAGTGCCTCGCCTCTACCGTCCAGAAACAGTATCAGTGGAATTAAATCTCGAGCAATTAAAATCTTACTTTGACCGGTTGGATGTTCCCCGAATACAAAATTCTAACACTATCAGATAACTATTACAATTTATGCGGAATGGAAATTATTATTAATCTCCTCACGCCATATGAGTATGGCCTCCATAATGTACAAGTATTTCCGTGCATGTGTACTTTCTTCGGACATATTAGGAAGGGCAAAATAAACCATTACAGACCCAAATTGCTTTCCATCAAGTCGATTTTGCTAAATTCTCTATTGTTAGCCTCTGGATACATAAATTATTTTCAAGTACAACTCAAGAGTATTAAATTTTGGAGATGCGGGGTGGTACATAGAAAGCCCTGCTCTCACGCAATTTGCATTTGAATATCCAATTTGCAGAGGGAGAGAGATTTAATTTCAATCTCTTCGTATCTACAAGACTTAAAATCGTCAGTCGTATTTCACTCGAATCCAAACTCATTTCCTTGTTGGATTATTTGTGTAGAATAGAAATGGGCAAGGCACTGGTGAATGTCGTCGTACTTTTAAATAAAAACAAAAAGGGTAAATATTGATGAGTACATTGACGGCGATCGGCTGCTCTGTAGTAGGGTAATAATGAAATGGAGTGCAAAACGCCATTGGCACACTCCAAGAAAATCCTTTGCAAATTTATCTATTTATAAGTTAAGGACAATCTTGAGCTTAAATTAGATTGTTCCCGCAGCAAACGCGTACACACTTTTCCCGTTATAACTCCTCCGCTACTACATTTGTTCTGTCTGACGAGTCTACCTTTACCTCCAAATAATGTATCAAAAACTCGCGTAACTTTTTAACTTGAAAGTAACTGCTCTGACTACTACTCTAAAGCGGGTTGTCAATTCATGTAGTGCTTATGTCGCAGGGAATGAGTCTGTATGCTCGTTTGTTTGTTCATTAGCGCTGGATTCGTAGACTCGAATTTTCACAAGACGGAAATTAGTTTCTGCTCTTCCGTGGGGGGTTTTAAAAAATGTAAAAACCTACGCTCTTCATTTTCCAGACGATTCTGGTCTTATGGGTAGATCAATTCATTGATTTGTTAGTGAGTTCGTGGGGTTATCAAAGTTCAAAGTACTGAGAATTATAGCTTTAGTGACATCTCTTCGATTATAATTTTGTTTCACTTTTCATTCGGATGTCATCATGTAATGATACGTTGACATTTTGAGAAAAGGAGGTCTAGCGAACTCGCACACTACTCAAATAGTATTACTACTCAAGATTTAATAAATAGGATTTTGTATAATTTTTTGCGACCTCTTAGAGCAGGGCGAGTAAGGATTTTGGTCCAAACTCAGATTGGGTCATCCGAAATCGGGGATTCTGTTAAGAGGCTGATCTTCGATGGCGTGGTAAAACTACATATAGAAGGTTGGTGAATGACTCAGTTTTTCCAGTTCAGCCGTATTAACGTTTAGGGACTACAATGTCATCCTGCAATATGGATATGTTGACCTCTGGCCGCATTTGGCACCTTGCCCGTAACATTTGAAGAGAAGTGGTAGATTGACACCCGTTGCGAGGCTAAAGAAAGGAGTGAGTAGAGGTGAAATAATAAGGGTAGAAGAAGTTTGTCCATTTCTAGAAGAATAAGTCAAGGGTTAACGAAACGAAGGGAAATTAGAACTAACTAACCGAGACTGATATCTAATCTAGCACAGCTCGTTAGCTTTGGGAACAATGGACTCTAAGCTTCCACTGTTTCCACCCCGGGATAGTCATGACGTCTGGATTTAAGCGTGCGAGTTTAACGGGAAACTCGTTAGAACAACTAAGGCACGAGGCACGTAAAACGAGTCCTTAAGACATTTTATGAGCTCAAAGCTCAAAATAAAAGATATCCTAGATTCTTCTAACATATTACATTTCTAGCTCGACTTTGTCGTCAACTTTGAATCTAAAACATATCAACTACCACCTCCAGAATAAACATTTCAGGCCGAATATATGCGTCTGTTAACCAGACCGAATCCATGCAGATACTATTATTATGGCGACTTGCCTACTTTTTGTTACATTGTTTACCACATTAAATGTTTTCGTCGTGAAGATACACGTGATCTCAATGACGTGCCGTTGAAGTGATGAACCTTGAAATAAATAATATGTGTAAAAAACCCCCATAACTTCGTATATTTGAGTGTATTTTCACACAGAAATCAATACTTCGTGATTAATAATTAATTGGAATTATTTACTGGGCCTAAATGCATTGCTTTGCACTTTTTTTTAAATTCAAATATTTTTTAAAAATCGAGTTTTGAGAGTTGCTCGAGCTGACTACATTTTTGATTACCTGGAGCTAATTGTAATTGATAATATGTTGACTTGGTTCTGACACTTAAATAAAACTAAACTTTGAACTTGAACTTGGGCAAACGTCTTTCAGAAAAAAAGTTTGTGCGAAATCGGAGAGACCCACCTCAAATAGGTTCATCGTCAGTAATAAGACCGATTTTCGAAATAAAAAATAAATGAAATTGCGTCCATGTATTCCAGAAATTCAAGACTTCCAGCAGAAAGTCGGGATTTCAGGCGCAAAATTTTATCTCATATAATTCCATATTAATTTTATACGTCCTAAGTCACTAGCTAACGAATGAACAGCACACTAAAGATGCAGTTCATTAACAATTAACAGCACCTAACCTGTCACATTTTTTTATCATCGAAGTTATTAATTTTTAGTCTGAATCGCTTTACATCGAGTTCACTCGTGCGTTCAACTTTTCAGAGAGCTTGGAGGAACTGGCAATTCTGTAGCCATCATTTTCCCGGGTTTCGCTCATAACAGTATTTTTTCGCTAAAACAGTTTCGCTCATAACAGTGCACACCGTAAATACAGGGTGTTCGTTAATTGCCACTCCTAAGTTGAGCAGGCATAAAGTGAATACCCGAATTCCAAATTGTAACTTTATAACAGTGAATTTCAATCGGAACGTCCGTCCGATCCACGAGTGAATGCATCTCCTTTTACTTCTTTGATGAGGTGTTCCAATTCTATTTGGATACATATACAGGGTGGCACGTAACCTTTGCAACCCCCCTGCAGCCTAATCTGGGGAAGTCGGACAAAAAGTGAAATATGAATTTTGTAGAGAATCTTATTGCGGATCTATGGAGCTATTCCATTTGAAATTCCGACCTGCGTAGCGGCGCTGACGAGCGCTTAAGTAAACATCTGCACGAAATGACGGTTTTCTCAGCTGCTCTTCGACAAAAACGCGTCCAAAATATCTCTTCTCGAAAACTCCGCCGATGCTATCTTTTTTGCAATATTTTTATGCAATTTTTAAAATTTAGTTGATCCGGTTTGGGGAAAGTTGATTTTTCGCAGGCATCGCATTTGGAGACAAGAATATGATTTTTCACTGTAAAGTGCCTGGTCAGCGGCTAGCCAAAAACCAACTTTTTCCAAACCGGTCCAATAAAATTTTTAAAATTGCATAAAAATATTGCAAAGAAGATAGCGCCGTCAGATTTTCCGAAAAAATTTATTTGGGCGCGTTTCTGTTAAAATAACGTTGTTAAAATCTGTTTTTATGCCAATTTCTACTCACGCGCTTGTCAGCGCGCTACACACAACGGATTTTCAAGCGGAATAGCTCCGTAGATCAGCAATAATATTCTCTACAAAATGCATATTTTATCTCACCTTTTGTCCGACTCCCCCAGATTGGGCTGCAGGGGGAGGGTGGCAAAGGTTACGTGCCACCCTGTATAAGCGCAATCTTTATCCTGCCGATTCTGCAAATTATAAATTGCACTACCTTCAAACACGATCGTCTCACCTTGTTCCATTCCATGTATGAGCAATTGCAGAATTGCTTACTTTGCACTTTGACTTGAAGCAATTCGGTATTCCTCTTAAAAGACACGTGTGACAAAAGGCAGTAAGAGCATGTACTATTACGTACGCTCCTGAGAAACAAGGTTCTTGGTCGAAGCTTATTCCTGGCTTGAAGTGTGTCCATACAAATGGCTTTCAATACTCATCTTATATAAGGAATCCTCGTTTTCGCAAGTTCCTTCCCTAGAAAATTAGAACTTCCTGAACCTAGTTTGGAGTGGACAATTTTCCGTTCCAGCCCTCTCATCTCCTGACGATTGTGAAAATCTCTAGGGTATTTTGAGCACCAGATTGAGTCTTGTGAGAGGAGAAAGGAAAGTGGACGAGTGGTTTTAAGTGGACAGAGTGACAGTGGCAGTTCGAAGTATTTCTGCGGAATGGGCCAAGACCCACAGTTTATACTAAAAGTTTGATTTTTTTTCCGACCGAACTTTTCGTATTTTACTTTCATCGATTGTTAAGAGTCAATGACTAAACATGCCAGGAATTCGCTGAGGGTCCCAATTGTATTTACTGTAATTCTGTACGGTCAAAAATAGTAAATACTTGCCGGTATTAGCAAATGAAAACATCCACCTTGCAGATTTCCCCTAATATTTCTGTATCCCCGGATGGGCAAGCAAGAAATTCTAGATGGGCCTTCGCTATGTTGGCCCACTCCTAGAATCTCTACTTGCAGGAGTAATGTGAATTTTTTTTATCACTCACCTGTTTATTTCCGGGTCGATAGCAGTCCTCAGTGTCCATTCCACCTCCACGACTGCCTTTTCTTCTGGCAGCAGATGAGCAAAGACCTGGGTCAGGTGATGGACCGCCAACTCCAGATGTAGTGGCGGAGGCAGCCGCGGCCGCTGCAGTCAGGTGTGCGGCCGGACGTGCAGCTGACTGGGCTTGGGCGAAAGGATGATTGGAATGTGAGGAGAAAGACTGTGTGGTGGAGTAAGCACCGTAATAGTGTGACCCTTGTTGAGAGACCGCATTCTGACCTCCCGCTGCGTCCGGGTCACGCTTCCCAGCAAATATTAAATGGGTCCGGTAACTTCGATGATCCCCGTCACCATCTTTATCTACACTCCCAACACCAGGTTCAGATTGTTTATGTTTCCATTTATTGAACATCATATTCATATCTTAATTATATAAGCCACGATTGCAACACAGGTAAAATAAACTATCTCGAAGAATCAACAAAAAATACACTTCCAACAATTACTGGCGTACAAACACATAAAATTCACTTTCTCCAAAATCTTGTCTCATTCTTGATATCGGGGAACTTGAGCCATACCCTGTACATACTTAACACACGATTTGACAAACTTTCCTCTATAAATTTCAGAGAATAAAGCCACCTGAATCCCCAAACAAAACTCACAAGGAAGTAAATATTCCGTGATCCAAAAATATTGTACAAGTATTGACGGATAAAAACAGAAATGAAAAACTGTATAAAAATTCAAGAAAACATTGACATTCGCTGAACCAACTTTGTAACTTTGCGACTGAGATGTGTTCTAGTTTCTATTGAGAAAATACAAAGTCTACAACTTCTTCACCGTCGTAGTATATAAGTCTTAGGCTGATGAAGCACGACGCTTAATTTGTATTTATGTTCTACCTAGTCTTATTTTGACTTGGCCCTGTACATTTCATGCGTTGCGTTGTCTTTGAAAAAGAGGAACAGTTCCAACCAAAAAAAATAGTGTTTGAGAGAAGTGTGAGCAAAAATAGACGTCGAGGACAATATCTGGGTTGATATGGTGTCTGTCCCTGCCTCATTATTTATCCATCTACCAAATCTATTCACGGGGATTCATTATACGTTAGAAGCATTTAATTTTCATTTCAAACATCATGAGTGTTAAGTTGTACTATATGTGTAAAACATAGTACTCGACGACAGACAACACGTTGAGCCAAGAACCAACATTCCTCTGCCTTGTAAACTCTTGGACGATTTTCGTCCACTCAAGGTTGTCGAGATTCGACCATTTTCGCTTCCGTCTCAAAGCAAACGTTAACCAGCCCAACGAGATTTGGGCGGTTTTCTAGGAGGGAGCGGATGTGAGTTGATTTATCGGAATGTTATTAGGTTAAACACAAGTGGACCTACTTATTCTTCTTTTGGACACTCAATTCCACTACTGCGAGGACTTGAAACAACTGAAATTTAGTAGGGGTTTTGAAATGCTCTAGCTCTAGAATCAACCTACTGTTTCCAGCGCGAGGTGGTGGTTCACCGTGCTATAAATGACTATAGCTCACTACTTAATATTGTAACCAATTTATTTTACTCTCACTATGCCAAATCTGTTCACCGTCAAGTCACTTCCTACTGTTTTCCATTTCTCGTTTCCTTTGTCTTCTGTCTTCATAAATTAGATCAAGTTCCTATGAGCTTTACTACTGATTTTGAAAACAAATACTTTTAATATTGAACTGTGCACAAATTCGGGAAAATAGTATAGAAATATGAAATTATGAATTAACCATATGGTTCTGTTATTATTTGTAAGCAATACATTATGTGAATGTGCTGTCCGTCCGTCTGTCTGTCCATCCGTCCGTCCGTCCGTCGACACTTTCCATGCGATAAATGTTGACAGATTTCAACTAAATTTACAGGGTAAGTACACAAGGTCACAAGAATCACTAAGTGTTATTTATGACCACTCCAGGTGACCTCTGACCCGGGTCACCCGAGGGCAAATTTTAAAAGTTGCTCAGACTGGTCTGAAACGTGCAGATATGCAATAAAAAGTGGGTGTCAGAGGGTGACCTTGACCCAGGTCACCAGAGGTCACATGCAGTTAATGTTGACGGATCTCAACAAAATTTACATGGTTGGTACACAAGCTCACAAGGATCACCAAGTGTTAACATGACCTCGCCAGGTGACTTCTGACCCAAGGTCACCAGAGGTCAAATTTAAAAAGTTGCTCAGAATAGTCTGAAACGTGCATAAATTCAATAATAAGTGGGTGTCAGAGGGTGAGCTTGACCCAGGTCACCAGAGGTCACATACAGTGGATGTTGACGGATTTCAACGAAATTTACAGGGTAGGTACACAAAGTCATGAGAATCAGAAAGTGTTAATACGAGCTAGTCAGGTGACCTCTGACCCGGGCCACCAGAGGCCAAATTTTAAAAGTTGCTCAGACTGGTCTGAAACGTGCAGAAGTGTAATAAAAAGTGGGTGTCAGAGGGTGACCTTGACCCAGGTCACCAGAGGTTAAATTTCCAAAGTTGCTCAAACTGGTCTGAAACGTTCAGAAATGCAATAAAAATGGGTGTCAGACGGTGACCTCGACCCAGGTCGCCATTTAGCTATCTAGCTATCTACTATTTAACCTCTTCGCTACCGACAACGAGCATACGCGTTGAAGGTCAACAACCTCCACAGCCCAAGAACGCGTATAGACGTGTTTTCCCGAC
>JAQFYE010004412.1:0-13444 GCA_034694305.1 Protaphorura glebata
CAACAAGCCTCAATTCCCACTCGCCCGTGCTCATGTTTCAATGGAAGGACGAAGAAACCGATCGGTAATTCTAATTAAGCTGCGAACGAAAGTGCGTCATTGTTACGGCGGAATTGGTTTCAATAGTGCGAATTGTTCACACATGTCTAAGGATTTCTAATTCCCTTTCCAATTTCATTCCATTATTAGGGTAAGGTGTCCTAATACCGCCCAAATGTTACAATACACTCAGCCTTTCTTAAACTATGCGACCACGTGACCACCAAACCACGCCCACAACGGAGGTGGGGCGTATTAGGACACAGGGGCGTATTAGGATACAGGGGCGTATTAGGAGACAGGGGCGTATTAGGGCACAAGGGCGTAGTAGAGCAAAGGTACATAGTAGGACACAGGGGCGTATTAGGACGAGGTGGTGTATTAGGAGACCCTACCCTGTCACTGAATTCAAAAGACCGGGGTTTTCCAGGCCCGGCTTAAATTTTATTGTTGTACTACTCTAACAAAAACTCAACTCATTCTCCAGGTTGGATTTGATATGATGCAGAATTCCCGACAAACTGCAAGCAGAAATTGCAGTACTCATGGAACTGGAAAAGTGGAGGAGAAACTCTGCCCGATGAAGACTTAAAAATCAAAGACGCGATAGAATTGAGATTGACGCAAACACGCAAAGGATGAGAGTACTAATTCCTACTTTGGAGAAAATGAACAACTTTTCCATCACCGTCATCGCTATTGGGTACATTGATTTTCCTTTAGAAATGATTCTGTCGATGTGCAATGTGCACAATTTGAGTTGCTGATTAACAACGCGTGTGAATGACAGACTTGTCAAGTTAAATTTCAATTTGAATTGTGCCTTTGAAGTGTGTTTGCACAGAGGGCAATGGTTTGTACAAAGTTTTGTCTACACAGCACACCTTTAGCGGATTTGCTGCATGTGTACCACGCATTGTTTGAAGTTTTCGGTTGAAGTCAGTTGAGCGGAATTTTATGAGGCCGGAGAGGATTTGACTTTGACGACTGGACTTTGAAATTCGATTTTTTTTCTGTAGATATACTTCAATACAATTCCAATTCTATGGACCTTCCGGTATGTTCAATGAGGCGGATTCAGCTCTGAGCGTACTTGCACAAGAAGTGGTTTACCCGGGGATCCAGTTTCTTCTTCCTTTTAAGCTTCGCTCCATTCCCGCTTTGTTACTTGAGGTATATTTTTCAGAAATTTTGAATATCGAGAACGGTAATGATCATTAGTTTGAGATAATATTGTCCAAAAAAGTTGCGAAGGAGTTTCGAGTGTGCCGTTTTTGTGCGTAATTTTAAATTCTACATGGTGATTCGTAATCTTCTAACCGTCGCTAACAAAGATAACTTGGCGCTTCTTAATTTTTGAAGCAATTGGAAAGTGTACAGGGTGGTCCATATAATTTTGGGAGGACAATATGAGAAGGTGTCCCAGAGAAAGCGCACCATTGTTTGTGTTTCTTTCGTCGTTGGGAAGTTTAATCTCATTGCCTGTATGTAATGCAAATTTTCGTAACTACACCAAAATATAATCAAAGAATGAGGCGCTTTCTCTGGGACACCCTGTACATATTTTTACAGAATTTTTCTGCAAGGCGCCTAATAAGTATCAACTACAAATTCACCTCTCCTATTTCTGTTGTGGTAATTTAATTTTACGGCGAATTTTCTGTTCTCACCAATGTACTTATTTTCTCTCAAACAAAAGTTGAAGTGTATGTGACGTAGTTATGACCCGCCCTCTGTATCCGCAAATACATATTGAGAAAGTTTCTGGAACAACTATCTTTGGCAGGACGTGAGTATGAAACCCGGGGGTACAATCAGAGAGCACGACAACTATTCCATCACTTGCTCAGCCGTCGGTTCTTCCAACATTATGTTCAAATGGTTCAAAGACGATATTCCAATCGAACCCACGATGGCATTGTCGTAAGTTTGTTTTGTTCTTAATATGTAGTTAAAATTGGTCATACGTCGTAAGTTTTCCTCAGTTTTCCATTATAGAGATTAAAACTCACCCTTTGAAAGGGATTCAAAATTTCACCTCTTGCCTATTTTATGTCGCCTGTGACATACCTAGCTTGTCAAACTAATTAATTTCGTGGTAGGCGGCAGAGTTAGACGCCTAATCGTGAGAGATTGAATTCCACATCGTTAAGTGAAATTGACAAAGGGAACTAGAAATTGTCATTGATATGAGTGTTATGTTTGCATTCTTGGATGTAAATCTTAATGACGCTAAGGATTCCTTTGACAGGGGTCGGATTACAGAAATGCTTTGGAGACAGGAAGGAGCATTTCGAAGCACGTCTACTCTCAATTTCGACAAGGCTCATGTCAACGATCGTGGGACTTTTACTTGTCAAGTAATTAATTTATACATGTCTGGAAATTCAAATTCAATGGAAGTCTTTTTTGATCAAAGTGTAATTAAAATTGACAGGTGTCAGATGCAGACGAGGAACGGTGCAAGGACTTTCAAATGGACATTCTGGCCAGGCCCATCATCAATGTAGAGAATATGAGTCTGACGCTCATTAAGGTGAGCATTATTTTCAGCCATTCCGTTTTAAATTCGGATGCGCGCAGCGGCGGTGACGAGCGCTTATGTAAAAATCCCCAAGAAACCCTGCTGATCGGTTTATCGACTAGAACACACCGAAAATAATATTTTCCAAAAAATCCGCCGGTGCTTCCTTCCCAACTATATTTTCACGCGATTTTTCAAATACTGTTTGATTGGTTTGGAGAAAGTCGACATTTCATTATTGGCGGCGCGTTCGGAGGAAACAATCTGGCCGTATTTTAGTTTGCGGTGTTGATGAGGTGTGAGCCACCCTGTAAGATTAAAACCCATCGTGTTCTTACGGTGCATACTTCGGTGCTTTTGATCAGCCTGTGAGTTTTTGATTTGAAATGAACTCTGTCTAAGATCTAAAGCCAAGTTCAACAAATTTTATATAATCTTCGTAGTTTTTGAACATCGAAATCCGATATTGTTAAAAGTTTGATTTGAAGGAACTTTTCATTTTTTTTGTCTCGAAAATTTAATATCATGAAATTTTAATTATAAGGAAATTTGACAAAATACAGGCTAGGCTAAAAACAATGTAATACAAAAGCACCTTTGAATAAAGTTTGAGAGTCAACTCTGAACTGTTTGTTCTGATTAGAATACTCCAGACACGGTGATCACATGTAATGCGACACTGGACGACAGTGTGGAACGTAATTGGAGCTATGACTGGAAAATCGACGGAGAGTTAATTGGACCTCAGCATACAAATGAAGTCAAGGAAGAACTGTTTCCTCGAGGATCCCTCTTGAGAATCATCAATGCAGAACATTCCAAAACATACACATGCATAGTCACAAATACTGCTGGTTAGTAAACAATCAAAATATTACAAGTGCGGCCAGCATATTTTTTACGGCCAAACAATCTAGGTCAAAGGTCATAGAAACTTCTCGATTGATTTTTTCGCGATATTTCAGGCGAAGACACGTTCGACGTCCGAGTTGAAGTGTTGGACTCAAGCAATTCCCCATCCTGTCCTGCTCAAATGGACAACAGTATTTCGAAATTGAAGTGGGGATTGGCAGCTCCGAACCAAACTTCCAAGAGATTATGTCCAGTCGGATGTGTTGGATTTGCACGAAGGACATGTAAATTCATGGTCGGCCATTTAAACCCTGAGTGGGAAGACCCCGATTTTTCCAAGTGTGTCAACCGCACTCTCAAAGCGATTGATAAGAGTGTAAGGAATTTGAATTTTGTTGCTATAAACTGTTTTGGAAAATTTTTTGATAAAATGTTTATTGGCTAGGTTCAAAATGCAAAACTAGGATTTACTTACGGAAACCAACTGTCTGAATTGACCATATCGCTCTCTGCTTACATGAAGGCAAAGGGGATTTTATACTTGGGGGAAGGAGAACGGATCATCCAGATTTTAAACAATTTGGAATTGTTTGCAATTGAGAAGGGGAATGTAAGTCAATCAGCGAAAGTACATTAAAGGCCATATCAGGTACATGTGATCAGATTGAAGCTCAAATCATAATTCTTGGTAATTAATTTGCACTTGGTTTTTCTTTAGCCGACTGACGCAACATTTCTCGAGCTTTTTCTGAATACGACGACCACTTTTCTTACATTTCCTGAGTCTTGCTTCAACGAGCGAAGTGTTATTTCACTTTGCAACCTTATTCACAAAATGGCAGCACATTACTCCAGGTATTACGTCTAAAGCAAATTAAGTGGCTATTCCATAAGGCAGCTCATGATATTGCAGGACGCTATGCAGATTACTACAGCCATATGGAATCGTGGCTTTCGAATTTTAGAAAATATTCAATGCCTACTTAATTTTCTCTACAGTTCCAATGAATTCTCATTCCACTCGAAATCTTTGATTATCGAAGGACCAAAAATGATCTCAAATTCCTCGCTCCTTTACCCTTCCGCAGTGGACTCTTCCAGATCCCCACCATGGCTGGCAGACTTCCATTTAGAAATACCAAACGATGCTGGGCATGAAGCCACATTCACACTCGTCATTCTCCGGAATCTAACATTCTCAGTCACGCCACGTGAGCGAAGGGACACCAAAAATCCATTTCATTTAATATCACCAGTTGCATTCATTGATTCGGGGAATTATCAATTCTCTCACAACAAAAGGATAGTGCTCCGTTTCAAAATCTCCCCAGAATGGACCCGGATGGTACTAATGAGACGTGCAAATATCACATGTGAGTCATTGGATACAAATCCGTTGGAGAGAATGTTATGGAAATCCAGTCCTTGCAGTACAGCTTCATGTTCAAATGGCATCGTTGAGTGCTCTTGTGATCGCTTCGGCCAATATGGTGTTTTGGGGAATATTCTCGAGAACGTAAGCCTTACAATCAGACACAATTAATAATTGGCCATTAATAATGTAATAAAATAATAACAGGAGGAGTCCTACCAGCATTTCACCCTCCATTGGTCCGTCTTGTTCGGATCCATCGTTTGTATATCTTCCTGTAGTCTCGCCCTAGTCTGTATCCTGGGATACACTCACTGCCAAGTTCTTACGAACAGTATTTATCTTCTTAAACTCGTCGTTTGTTTCAGTCTCATCATCAGTGTTCTCTTCAGTTTGTCCTTAAGGGTAAGGTCAATGTTTTTACAATCCGACCTCGTCAGAGGGCGTTGCCTTTGTAAATATATAAATAAATAATGTCACGAAATAATGAAAAATTTGTCGTCGATCTACTACGTCGATCCCATTGACAAGCGCCCTCTGCACATTCCTTGTTCTTTCCTTATCTTCTCATTTAGCCGCTTCATTAAAAATATTCTTGTCAAGATATCGCCGTGACATGGAATGGCTGCGCTCAGTCCCACTTATTAAACTCTTGCTGGCTATCACTTTTGCTTCCGTCTTACCGTTGTGGACTTGCGCAGCCGCCATGTTGTCTTCCTCGTGGGAGGACCCGGCTCTTGATGAAGCATCGCCGCTGTTCGGTACATTAATGACCACTCTGGTCATCATCCTTGTCCTTTTCATTGCCATTTATTACAAAGCTACGCTCCAACTGCGGAAGGACAGGAGCAGGGTGGATTTCGGGAAAATTCATGTCATCAATTACAGGTTTGTTCATTTTTGAAAACAAAGGACACCGCCACCGGTTACACATTATGAGAAAATGTACGCCGTTGAAATTATTTCAATTTTAGATATGTTATAACCCTTGTGATCCTGAACAACTTTTGTGGAGGTCCTACCCCAAAAAGTCTAACCGTTTGGCCGATAAAGGTACACAGACCGTGAAAGTGAGTGATAGCAAAAGTGAAAGTCACTATACGGCATCTTACATGCCCGCCGGTGTATTTTTATCGGCCAAACGGTTTGACCTTGGGGGTAGGACCTTCACAGAAGTTGAGGATGCCAAAGACTGCAACATATAAAATATCCAGCGATTTCCAACGACGTACATTTGTGCATAAGGTGTACGCGGTGTCGATTTTGGTATAGCATGATTTTACGAATGATTTTTTCCTGCAGGATGAAAACTTTAAACCGAGCATTTGCCATCACAATTTCCACGATGGTCATGGCTTTGTCAGCCATTTTGCACAACAACGCGTTCAATCCTGTCTACCAGTACTTCTTCGGATTCTCGACTTTCAAACTGGTAAATTAGGATGTAATATGTGTTTAAATTGTTAAGCGGTGATTCCATACGCACCTCGTGCATTACGTCACATGTTATGTTTCCTCACATGTCGAACCCTGAACATTGAATTTCTATATACAGGGTCTCCTCGTCCTTTTGTCCTACACCGTGAAGAGTGAGTACCCAATCCCTAGCTTATTAACCCGCCACCTATCTATCCAACCCGAATTCCCGGACCCTGAGAAACCACATCGAATGCAGAATTGCCGAAGCCCATTGAAAAAATCCTCCGGTCAGCGTCAAATCAGCTCAATCTTACTCAGAGACCGTCGAAGTTCCAGAAACTCCAGTGAACCGGAGACAACATTGGAGACCTTCTTGGGTGGAAGCTCAATTTGTTCCAAAGCTCGAGCCTCCTCCTTCGCATCTAGTAAGTACGGTCAGAGCAGAACCCCTCAGCCAAACCCCCTGAATGCTATCAACCCATTCTTCACCGACCAATCCCGTCCATTCATTCAACGTACAGAATGGAACACATTGTCCTTGGCATCGAGTGGTAGACCAACCAGGACTCAGATCAGGCCACAACGTGGGAAATGTCTCTTGACGGATACAGCCACAAATGTTCGTCTCCCATTGGCCTCACATTCGATGGTGCCGACGACGTCTCCGATCATATCCGAGACTGACACTGATGACTACGTTGAGCCGACTGTCCGTCCAAAACAAATGGGGTGCACTTCGAATCAAATCCTCCAGCGGAGAAAAGTTGAATTGGAGAGACTGAAAATTGGAGAAGGAATTAGTGCGGCTGGACCTAGTCGAAATTGTTCGAACAACTGGAGAGAAGTCAGCGCAGAGCCAGTCCTAGGGATTCCTTCTGACGCTAGTCAATTTGAGAATGATTTCCCTGGTACGAGTGAGATGGCTTTCTCCTGCTTTTTAGACACGAGCTGTGGTAAGACTGAAGGGTGTGTCGGAGGTGATGCTTCGGCGTGAACTCGTCTGACCTTGTCGTGGAGACTAAATGGCATCGTTACATTTATCCATTGTGTATTTATGAAACCATAGAGTACGTAGTGGAATTAGGTAAACAGGGAAGACAACAGAATTGGTCCGCAAGAAAGGATTGCGTACACATGTATATCAAAATTTCGGAATCAAAACAGAACCACGAGGTTTCCGGTAACGCCGTACACTCCGAGAACCCGAAAATCGATTTATCGAGTTGCTGTTGAGCATCGTATTTATTGCAATGGGGCAACTGTGGGTTTAAATACTCATTAAATAGTCTCCGGCAGATTGTAAAATTATAGTATTTCATTGTCTTCCAGAACTATTTTAAAATGGCTTCCTTGTACATTAATAGGTGAAATAATGACTGTATGGCATGGGTAGAAGTACTCATTATGATTATTCCCATTCTTTTTTTGAAATATTGTGAGTTTATTCGTCTAATTACTGTTTTTTAAGCAGAATTGCGAAGGTCCGGCTGTTGAAACTGGAATACGACCCAAGCAAATCATGGGCAGCCCTTAAATCATAATCGCATCAGCAACCTTGCTTCCTGAAATAATTTTTTTCACAAATAATTTAAACGATAGATGCTAGAAACCAGGGTTCATCTAATTCCCTTGGTAATTACCGGTAATTCAAAGTGCTGTGATTAAAAAGTGGTAATTACCAATCGGCTTTGCGTTTGAGTACAGACACTTGCGTTACATGTTTTGTTTCGTTTTTGGCGAAACCGACACATTTCATTCATTGACCGATGCACTTCCATGCATGTGCGTGTGTAGTTCGGACTCATTCAACGTGAATACAACAAAACGACGGCACGAAAAGCAAGCCCAGTTTTTTTATTGTATTTCACTTTGACTTGGTAGGGCAGGGTGTGCTAATACGCCCCGGTGTGCCAATACGCCCCTTGGAATTTTATTTATTGCGTTTGACTGTAACATGTATAAAGTCGTGTCTTTGGTCAAACCTCTTCCAACACTTTCTCTTTTGACCCGGCAAAATCAAATTTTGAAATCTACACAATAACAAAATTCAGAGAAAAAAAATCTGAAAAAATACCAAAAACCGCGGAATCACGCCAGACGTGTCCAAAAATTTGACCTCCGGAGGATTGACCTCGTCAACAAAACAAAAAAAGTGAACGTAAACACTATTTTGCTATAAAAACTTCATTAAATATTCATTTCAAAAAACTAAAAGTTTTTTACTTTCACTTTCGGCAAAAACATAATTATTCAATTTTTTTTAAAAACTGAAAAAACGGGAAGTGTGTTAATACGCCCCGCCTTCCGTGTGCTAATACGCCCCTATACTGCCGTGTTTATCTACAATTTAATTAAAAATTAACTAAAGTTAGGTCAAGAATCTTTGGGGCTGGTGTGCGTATACGCCCCGCTATGTTGAACTAATGATCACGTGACCCTCTAAGCACGTCCACAAATGTCGGTGGAACGTTTTAGCACATCTGTCCGGCTGGTGGGGAGTATTAGCACACCGGGTGGGGCGTATTAGCACACTGGCTCGTATTTTAGACATTTCCAGTTCATTGGAGAAATGTGGTTGCCACGGACACCAGTCATTTCATAAAATTATGAAAAAATTAAGAAATTGTGGAGAAACGCACTACTGAGTTTACCGCATATCCCAGATAGTGGTAAGACCGCTCAGCTCCGCTCAGGACACGCTAGAATCTAGGTGGGGCGTATTAGCACACCCTACCCTACTTCTTGTGGATTACGTAAAATTAAAGTACTTGAATATCAGACATCAGGATGCTTTTTGATAAATCTCTTCTTCAGCTTTGTTTTGACCGTAAGCCGAACAAAAATAAAACTGGTAGTGTGACAATATGTAAAAGTTCAGATTCACCGTCTGAAGTCCTTGAATTGTCTTCCTGCCAATATCAATTTACACTTACGCGTGAGGTACTTAGGGTGCAACTCAACGATTTGACCCAAACTTTTTTCTGAAAGACCTTTGCCCACACCCTCGAAGATGTCATTAGCTCACACAACACTCAAAACTCGATTTTTAAAAAATGTGTGACATTTTTTAGAAACAGTGCAAAGAGGGGAATCTTTGTTCTCAAGGGTATCCCATGGAAGTTTCTCCAGAACTGATCTCAAAACCCAATTTTTTTTTAAAAAATCGGAAAAGAATTTTTTTTTGAGATGTGTGGCATAATAAATTAGAAGATGATGAAAACCCTCATACCTCGCATTATTTGAATACATTCTCGGCCAGAAAGTAATATCAATTTAATATTGTAACACGAAGTATGGAATTCTGGGCGAAAATGCGCTCAAATATGGCAAATTATGAGATTTCTCATCTTCTAATTTATTATTCCACACATTTCAATTGTTCTCGAAGAAAAAAAATTAATTTTTGAAAACATTTGAGCGTTGCGTGAGCTAATGATATTTTGTGGGTTTGGGGCATAGCTCTTTCCGAAAAGTTTGGGTCAAATCGTTGAGTTGCATCCTAAATGCCTCTCTCGTTAAGTATATACTTTAATTTTATAAATTTTTATTTTGAAAAGCATTAAATATACTGCTTTAAAACTCCCTTCCTGGCGTTCCTGATTCAGATGTGCACTTTTTGGCCCCTTAATTTAATTTTAGCAGGTAATTACCAAGATAATTACCGAGTAATTAAATCGATCTTAAATTACCGTTTCTACCATTTAAATTACCAATTAAATTACCGGTAATTATACATAATTACCCGGTAATTACGAACCCTGCTAGAAATGACTTGACGGCTTTACAGTATTGCATACACCGTGAATAAAGCATACATTCCTATACATTGAATGATTCAGACTTTGACGTATTTTGACTATGGATTCGTACACTCTCGGAATCTCCAAAGTAGTCCAGAGCCGTGCCGTAAAGATAAATGAATCTGTAGTGACAGAGAAAAATTACAACTTTCGAGAATGGATGCAACTCAATCTTGAAGAAAGATTCTCAGATGCTTAACCAATCCTTGCGTTGAATTCTCGAGTTAATTTATTAGTGTTTATTTGCTGTCATTATTTCTAATAATTCCTATGTCGTTCAATGAATCAATTTTAGAATCTGTAAGCCATCGCAGCTGTGAATAAATA
This sequence comes from Protaphorura glebata, assembly GCA_034694305.1. Classification (NCBI taxonomy): domain Eukaryota; kingdom Metazoa; phylum Arthropoda; class Collembola; order Poduromorpha; family Onychiuridae; genus Protaphorura; species Protaphorura glebata. The sequence goes on from JAQFYE010004412.1 coordinate 10,334, forward strand.
AATGGAGTCCATGATTGCTCGATAACTTCCAGTGTTGCATGAGCCGAGAGTTACTGGTTTGTCAACGACTTCATTATTACAACTCTCCGTTGCACATGTGCAATGCTTCAATTCCGAAAATGGTCGTTCTCCGGGTTTCAGTTTCTCAGGGTGCAGAAACTCCACACATCCCAATTGTTTGATGGCGCCTCCCAGACAAGATCTGTCCACATACAAGTTGATTTCATGGTCGATTTGTAGGTAGTGAGAGCTGGTATGGCAGAATGATGGGTTTCCGGCTTCAAATGGTCGACATTCTTGTAAGTAGGTTGGGTTGGATTCAGGATTCAAACAATCCTCTGGAGAGCCAGGGATTTTGGAATTGTAGTGACATTCGTAGCATTGCAATCCTGAAATCAAACAAAAATCTTTAATTTCAATCGCCTGAAGCATTTATTGACGTCGTTAGTGAATAATTCAAAACATTCCTCACCCCAGACAGTTTGGAGGCACATCGTGGACATCAAAATTACCCACACGCACAAACCAAACGCGGATTTCATGTTTAACTTTCAGCTATTCAGAGAAATTTGTGTTACAAAAAGTTGATGATTCTTTGAAATGTGAACTGGACTGGAATTATTTTGAGGTTTAGATTTGAGACAAGGAAATCAAATTCAGGTTTTGAGGACATGAGTCACCTGGGACTGACAATTACTTTTTGACTGACAATCGTTAAACATTTTTGCATAAACAGCTATAACTCTTCTTTACCATGGACAATATCGTGTAAGATCAACCCGGAAGAGTGGTTTATAGCGATAGAAGGCGCTCTGGTTCATCGAGTTTAATAATGAGCAGGTCATACTAATTAAATTTTAAAACAACAACGTGAAAATAGCTAATGGTTACCCACATAGGCAATATAACCATAACGTTACAAGCGTAGGCGTAAAATTTTAACCTTTTTTGAGCCCTTTTTGCATTTTCGGCTTTTTGTCATGCCTCCAATACTGTAGTAGCTGTTGGTCAAATATTGGCAACGGCTGCCCGATTACCATCAAAAGACTTACTCGTTTGGAAAATTATTTTCATAGAACCTGGTGGAATAGAGATTTTACGATATAACCACGCATTTTCATTTTCCTAAATAATGCAGCTGTTTGATTACAAATGTTATCCACGAATGATTCATTCTCTTGAACAAAATTCATTTTTCTAAAAGAATGAATGAATGAAACGGGGTGGCGGTCGAATAAATAATTTAGACAGAGTAAACCATTCAATCAAGTACTACATTTAATCGGTTGAACCAAATCCTTTTCATCGTTTCAATACATTTATTGTAGTAACTTTCATTTGAACCGGTTAGTCACATCGCAGACATTCGCAAGATTAACTGTTCTTTAACGAACGGCTACGGAAATACCACTAACATTCGTGCAATTACCTGTACATAGAATTGTACCCCGAAATAATAATTGTACCAGTGCCCGTAATAATAATTGTACCAGTGCCCGTAATAATAATTGTACCAGTGCCCGTAATAATGGGGTCCACTTTTATGAGCGAAACTTTTATGAGCGAAACTGTTATGCGCGAAAAAATACTGTTATGAGCGAAACACGGGATAATAGAGGAGTTTCTCTTCCGCGGTGGCCATTTATCACTCAAGTTTAGCATAAAATTGGTTGTTCAAATGTGTGTCTGGAACATATGACAATCATTTAATGCATTTCCGAACAAACACAATTAAAAACGCACAAGCAATGCCCACAAATAATTTCTTATCCAATATACAGCCTTATATAATTTATAGTTGGTTCTTAGGAATTTTCCCAAGTTCAAGTCCTTTTATAAATTGTCTTAAGTTCAAATGGATCAGTTTTTCAGTCCTCTACGCAGTTATACTCAATTGTTTCTTGACATTCTTGAACGTGGACTGCAATCATTTACTCCTGCAAAGAATAGCAACAAGTCGCACTAAAAGTCCCACCGTCACGCTCTGTGTCCTCGCTTTCCTTGGACAACATTCCATGACAACTTATTCTATAATTTTGCTTAGTTTCATTCATTCCCCAAATATAATCAATTTTTTAAACGCTGTTTCAGACTATGACCGTCGATTTAAACTCACAGACAAATTAAAACTTTTCAAAAGCTCTAGAATTATCATAACGTTTTTAACCGCCATTGGCGGTGGAATAGCTGGAATGACAATGGCAACCGCAATGCCCGGGACTGGTTTTCAAGATAATTCTAAATTCGAATTTCTAGAACAAAATCTAAATGGATCAATTACAATTAATCAAACACGAATTTGCATAACGGCTTCACTTTTTGGCACATCAGTTTTAAGTTACATTCCACAATCAGTATTTCAATTTAGCGTATCCGGGTTTATCTTATCCGCGATAATTTGCACGTCTGCTCTGCAAATTCGAATATCCGGAATCGCGAAGAATTTTCAGGAAATGATTACCAAAATTGAGAATCCTGAGTTTCTCTTTTATTCAAAACTGGCGAATCCAATTCCAAATTATAAGAGAATTGTCGATGCAGATGCAAATTTGGAAACACTGACCAAACGAATAAGAACATTGATTGAGTTGAAACACTTGATGGATAAAGCTTTAAGTTTAACTTTATTTGTATTCGTTTCTGCAGGAATTGTTCAGTTAATTTTATTTCTTTACTTGTCGATTGATTATGTGAAGTCTACGCCGTTACTTGGACTTTTTCAAAGACCTCCTCCACCAATCCTTTTATTTGGAATTGTTACATTAGTCAGAATTCTTGTACTGGCGGAATGCGGTCATCAGTTGGAGAAATCAGTATGAAAAAATTTAAACAAAAACCGTACTGTCCTTAACGCAAAATGGCCGTCCGAATTGGCTGCTTGTTAGATATGTTGCAGCCATTGACATCCTGAACAATTTTTGTCAAGGTCATATCCCGAAAAGTCCGACCGTTCGGCCGGTAGAAATGCATGGACTTTGTGACGTCGTGAATGCGTCACGGAATCACATGACCACACATGGTGCAGTTCGTCAGTAGTAGTATGCAAGGAGGGTAGTACCTCTTAGCCCACTACGGAACTGGGGGATTTCCACCCGCTCCTAGGGGGTCTGC
>JAQFYE010004413.1:0-13442 GCA_034694305.1 Protaphorura glebata
CCATGTTGTGTTTATATTAAAATATGTTATTATTTATCCATTGATATTAAAATATTTGTGTGTCAGTAACACATGCTGGAATAAATTCCTTCTTGTGCAAGTGGTATAATAATTGAATATTTTTTTCGAACTTAAGTTTTTTGCAAACCATATCAGAATTTGACCCAATTTGTATGTGCAACCAGCTATGTTTATTGTGGTCTCACTGTATTGTGTACCTTTTCCAACATTATTCTGTTTGCTCACATAAGCTGAAAAGAATTTTGTCCTAGGTAATTTAAGTTTAGTTTTTTAAATATACCGACAATTTGACACTATAATTCAATATAAGATATTTTCCGTGCAAAATTTTTCTTCGTTATCTCTCCGTGGCTAGAAAAATAGATCCGAAAGTTGACAACAGTGAAAATTGATATCCTTGACCGTATAATTTTAATATGTAACTTGGTACGGAGTTTGAATCGATAGATGATTGACATGTGAATAATTTTTTTAACCTGTAAAGCTAAAAAGTACATTCAAGATCACATCCGATTGATACACTGAAACATTTACACTGTGAAAACAACCTTCAAAAATTACATTAGTACTCTTATCTACTTCTCATTTGTTTCGTTCATGTTGTTTGATTATGATTTATGGGGACATGCACAGAATAAGTACGTGATAAATAATGTGCATGACGATTGTCGATTTTCCAACGGGACTTTACCGGATTTGGAAGCTCATCCGTTTCAAATCCTCCTCTGCATATTGAAATCGAGTATGCGCAAATTTGACAGAAAAAAGCAAGTGTGAAGTTCTCATATGAATCCAAAAGCCATTAATCATCAAGTGGTAACGTTAACGTCCATTAGATAAGATAATCCACGTGGATAGTGTGTAACATTTATTGCATATCAGCTAGCCGTATGGATAATTTCTTGGCTTGGCCATGCATGAACCATTGCACGGCACTGACTGACTTGAATACTATAAAAAATAATTAAATTATTTGTGCCAATTCGAAAATATTGGATTTCAAAAGTTTCAGTTGCAAAGAATGCCTCGTGCGTATTATTTCGCGTTCGTCGCAATTTTTCTTATGGTAATAATTTTTATTCATCGAACTGGCTATACGTATACGTATACAACCCAATCACAACCAACGATTATTGTTGAGTATCGTTCATCAGCAAGTAAGACAATTACATATAGTTAATATTTTATGTGTCAAAATGAAAATTAATTGTTTTCATGATTATTCAGATTGTATCTTTGACAATCAGGATTTAAAACAAGATGACCCAGAAATATTGAAGTACATACGAGAATATCATTTGACCCCGCCGTCTCAAGAACCTTACAAATTGGATAAACCGAATGAGAATCCATCGGAATTCAAAAGTGAATTGGAAAAATTGTTTAAAGACAAAGTAAGTGGACAGAATTTCAGTTGAGGAATTTATGCTTGCGAGCTTAGAAGACCTTACCAGAATGGTGAGAGTCTTTGGGCTCACCCGGTGTGTATGTCAAGAAATTACTCACTATACCCAGGTTCCGTGATCACATTTTTCATAAACGTCTGCACAATTTTTCCTTGTAGGGAAGTTGTCAAATTATGTTGAGTACGTGGATGGTGGGGTCACTGAAATTTTCAATTTTCCAAGGATGGTAATCGGAATCGTAATTCGAATTCGAAAAAAATTTGTATTTTGACCAGAATCGGAATTTGAATTGGAATCCGAATTTTTAAAACATCGGAATTCGAATTTTAATTGGAATCGTAATTTTTGAGTAGATTCGAATTCGAAAACGGAAAAAATAGTAATTCGAATTAAAAAATCGGAACCGAAATTCGAAATAATTTTTTGAATTTTCTTCTCTGTCATAAGCTGGTACATAATTTGAATCGAAGTCGGAATTCGAATTAAAAAAAATCGGTATTTTGAGCAGAATTTGAATCGGAATTCGAGTTGGAATCTAAATTTTTAAAACATCGGGAATCAAATTTCAATTGGAATCCAAATTTTTGGATCCATTCGAATTCGAAATCGGAAAAAATAGCAATTCGAATTAAAAAATCGGAATCGGAATTCAAAATAATTTTTCCAATTTCCATCACTAAATTTTCACATGTTTCCAATATTTTTTTTAGAGGAATGGATTCTTCATCGAATGTGGTGCGAATGACGGAGAATACTTGTCGAATACTCTGGCGTTGGAGAGAGATCAAAATTGGACTGGACTTCTGATTGAAGCCAATCCATTCGTACTTCCGAATCTCTTGAATAAAAATCGTAAAGCTTGGGTTGCCGACGTATGTCTGTCTCTGAAGCCTTACCCACAGAAGGTAAATTAAATTATTTTCAATTTCTAAGGCTTTTGCATTTACAGGGTGGTTCTTCACTATTTCCCCCACCTCTTCCTTAAAAAACCGGTGACATTTTTGGAAGCGTGTCTCACAAAGATACCACTTCAATCGAAGCTCTGACCTTGACCCAATTAGACCTGCCATACTGCATAGTTTTCGCACCAATTGGGATCTCCTGACATGAGAAAAGTTGAAAATTGTCTGCACAGATGAAGTATTCTTCTTCCTCGCCTATCCCGAAAAAAGGATGGGTTGAAGTGCTTGCCAAATTTTTAATTTCCTGTCAATGTTGATCGCGCAAATATTATCGGAACAGGCACAATTACAAAAATTTAATTAACAATATCATCAATTAAAAAACCTAGAATTTCTAACTAATTTCAGGTCAAATTCCTCCATCGAACAGGGAATCAGCAATCTTTCTCGGGTATGGGAATAATCGCGCCTGGACCAGAAAATGAAGCCATAAAGGGTCGTGATCCGAAGAATTATGTGAAAGCTGGACTGATTGATTGTTTTCCACTTTTTTCGATTCTCTCTGCAATAAATGTCACTCGGGTGGATTATTTCGGTCTGGACATTGAAGGGGTTGAGTTCAAAGTCATTCAGAATATTCCATTTGATACACTTGATATACGGGTATACAGCCAAGGATTCTTAGCTCGAATATTTTCAGTTATGTCATAATTATTTTTTCAATTTTAAAATTCGATTTTAATCGACCCCTAGGTGATGTCAATTGAAGCACTTTTACTCCCCGAGGGAAAACCAGCTCTAGTCAATTTTATGAAGTCAAAGGGATATGAAGTTCGATATGAAAATGAAGTGGAGACATTTTTTGTCAAAACAGATGTGGAATCGGAGAGATAAGTTATTTTAATACTCTATATGCAAATAATATTTTTTTGAAATTATTAAATATTTTATTGTTTTATGCGAGATATAGAAAAGTACACATTTATTAACATTCGCTGAATGTCAAGCTCAAACATTTCCGTCCGCATTTTATTTTACATTTGACATAGGGAAGCTGCCCCGAATAGTAGGAAGTACGTCAGTGCAGAATTAGCCTCTCAAACTAAACAGAATTTGCTGGACATGATGACCTGGGAATATTTGTATTTTAGTCATAAGCCATTTCATGAGTGTCATTGTCTCGACTAAGAAACTAAAAAATATGTCGACCTTGCCATTTCAGTCTAATTGTTATTATTAGGATGTAAAATATGAACCGCAGAAGACTACGACCCTAAAACTGTTTTGAATCGTTTATTCAGCCCGAAACATAATACATTTTTGATCATAAATACGGAATTGCTACAAGGAAAGGAAATTAATTTCAATGTCAACACTGTCGTACACCGTTTTAACGATTTCTCTATATTTGGGAAATCGATACCATAGGAAATTGTTAAAAAATTACATCCACCAAATATGTAAGTTTCAAGTTCACAGACACTCGTTACTTTTTCAAACTTATGTAATTCAAAACAGAAACGGAGAAATGGTCTTACCATTTCATGTTCAGCCTATTCCTACGTAATATGCATATTCAAATCGGGGTGATAAAATTATATGTGTCAATGTCAATTAACGTCGCATTTGCCTATTGTATTAATTATTTGACGAATTCCATGAATAATGAGTACTCTTAAGCATAAATTATCTTCCCACCAATACAAACTAATACTATCAACCAAGATTTCACAAAATTACCATTCAGAGTCGAAGTTTTAGTATCGTATCGCATGATTACATTGTATACGACTCAGAATACATTTTACTTTCACTAACTTGCATTCAAATCCACTAAAAATCCTGAAATGTAATTTTTATGGACAGAGCTGTCCAAAATTAAAGAACCTTTACGGTTTAGGTCTTCCTGATTACGACTATTATGTACATCGCTACACATCCAATTGACGTTGAATTCGTTTCAAAATTACCTCTCAGGGTGGCGGAGGGATGATATGAAGACTTTTCGTTTAATTCTAATTAACGCGCATTTCGTGCACACGATTCTTCCCTATACTTCTAATTAGACAAGAAGCAGGAGATGTACGGTTTTGCCAATAATGATTTCCAAAAACGCCATTACCGAATTCTTGTGGTGACTAAAAGTTCCGACTGGAAGACGAATTCGAACCATGGACTTTTGATAATACCTTAGAATACTTACAAGGGAATGTCTTCACATGAGTGCCAGGACCTGGACCCGACACTCAATTTTTCAATGCATCGGCATCCCTTGCTTGAGTCGGTGTTTTTGTCCAAATTCGTCTGCACAATTCAAGTACAAGAATCTTGACAAAACAGTTATGACATTTGTGACCATTCGACTCGACTCACTAGCTGCACAGGAATTAGGAAGATATCTTTGTAATTCTCACTAGCTGCACAGGAATTAGGAAGATATCTTTGTAATTCTCACTAGCTATTTTTCTACTATTCTTTGGATTGAGCTTGGAAAGTGTGTCATCACATATCGGAAGAACAAACGGTGTATAAAATCGTTGACTATGAAATCAACTTTTTTCCCTTCTAATAATTCATTCAAAATTGCTGAGACCGTCTTGATTGATGTTCCGACAACGAACAGCAATTAGACTTGGCTTCATATTATGTAATTGTCTCATGTCTTAGTCTTTTGCGCATTGAACTTCTACATTTAACTCAATAACAGTTAACCATGACCTACATATTTTCTCGTGACTTACAAGGGAACCTTTCCAAGTGTTCGCCGAATTTCGAGCTGGAAATTTGTCTGCAAGTTCATTCACTTATGCTGACAGTAATCCACCCACATTAAAAGTACGTCTCCGCGAATGAGCCATTTGTAACTCGAGTATTACATAAGAATTGAAATGTGAGCAGGACTATAGGTAGTTATGTAAACATTTCGGGTTTAAAGTGACCCACTTTCTATCATAAGAGAAAATATTTGTCACAATTAATTTCTTACTTTATCTTCGGGAAAATCATTGTCTGTTTCTTAAATGTTGTTATTTCTATACAACTCTGTGTGTGGTTTTCCTTCGCGAAGGAGGAATAACCTTCAGTATTAATTGGGAGTATACATTCAAAATATTGTTTGGGTACATTACCTACCACAAATTGGAAACATGATTTCATATCTGCGGATGAGTCTTAGGAATCAATACATTCAGGGTGGCTCATAACCTTTGCTCTTCGTGCCAGTTGCGCGGGTATTATTGCGAGATAATATTTATTTGTTTAATTTTTGGTAAGCACTGCTTTCCAGGTGAATCCCAACTGGTTCCGCTGGTGGTTCCGGTCCCTCAAAGTGGTTGTAAGAGAAAATCAACTTCCTCCAAATCGGTCGAGAAATATTTCAAGAGTTCCATAATGTATACCTATACTAGAAAAGATAGCTTCAGTGGATTTACAAGAAAAATATTTCTGTCGGGCGTTTTAGTTGATAACGGTACAAATATCGATCTCTTAATGCCGACTTTCACATAAAGCGCTCGTTCTCAACAAAATTGCTTATCCATACTCCCCTGTATTGGGCAGCATGGTGCGAGCATAGATTATTTGCCACCCTGTGAAATGCAATTGGAACGACACATTTCTTATTTCCTTCCGTAGGTATTTATTTCATTACATTTCTTAAGAAAGCGCACTGTCGTAATAGTACAGTACGGGTGAATGTGCACTTCAAAATTCTCCTAGAAAATGGACTGGGTTTTTAACGTTTCAATAGTTTGACTATTTTCTCACTATCACTAATTTTCAGTTTGATTTATTCCAGGAAATGCAGGGTATAAAAAAAGAACAATTGTTTGTTCGACTTTTGGCTTGGATACGAGAATGTCACGACAGAATTTATATTTTCGACATTATCACTTTCGCAGAAAAAAAGAAATTGAAGAGAACAAATTTCTGAAGCGGATATATAGAATCTTTGAATTTCAATTTTTAGTGCAATCCGCGATTCACTTCATTTACATTCAAACGGCTCGCATTATATTATTGACTATGATGAGACTCCCGTAACAAAAAATTTTGTATTCATGCGAAAACACGGCCAAACAATTATTGATCTCTTCTTCGACAATACCCTGTATAATTAGAACGGGTTTCAATCGCTTCTCTTTCAAAACTAGTACTATTAATTCGACGTCCTAGTGCATGGGATCAACTAATGAATGATTCTCCTATAGATAAAATTTAAAACCACCACACCAAGTTTTTAAATATTCGAATAATTTGACCTTTAATACCCTGCCGAAATTTACAAAAAATCAATGTATACGTAGCCGAAGAATCAGAAATTAATCTAAACAACTTAATAATTCCATATACCGTATTATGTCACAAAAATTACCACCCCCCCCCCCTAATTGTCGCTTCCATGGATAAAATATTTGTAAGTTACTGCCCTTCAAATCCATTCAATATCTCATAATCACAGTCTTTTTTCCAATCAATTGTCTTGACTGTAACATAATTTCGCAACTTGTTTAGAACAAACTATAAACAAAGGGGGTGATTATTTTTGCGACAGACGGTAAACGATTCTATTAGGACTGTTGTTTTCGTTGCTAATTTGCATTGCTCATATAAGGAACTGTAGATTTTCGTACTTGCTGAATTTTTAAATTTGATCTATCTGTTTCAGTCATCTGACTAATCCCTTAATGTGATCACTGATCACCTAAATATTCATGGGAATTTAAGATTCGCCAAGAATTGCAAGATTCTGATATGTCATGGATGTTGAAAATGCGAGATCGAACATTCTGGATTGCAAATCTCTTGGTCTTTTGACTAAATTGTACCTGTGGGCAACATCCTCCCAAAAATTCGTTTCCGGACCTAATATTGAGTGGGATTTGACCGTAGAAGTAACAAAGTACGTGACCCAGTGTGGATATTACTGTGGACGGCCATTTCGATGGGATGCTACGACCAACCGTGTTGTTGATATCAACACCAAATGGGCAAATCTGAAGTGGATTCTGGAAGTACTCATCGCAACAACTATGAAGGTTTCGCTAATCATTTATTTAATAGTAGCAATCACAAGAAACGAACTTCGACTCACAAAAACGAAAGATATCATTCATCTGCTGAAAGGAATAGTATTTTCATTCAGTCTTCTCTTCGATTGGCACACGATGCTCAGAAGGCAAGAAGTAATTGCACTTCTCAACGCTGAAATTTTATATTTCGGAAATTTCATTCGTAAGTCAAATGTCATTCAAGAAAACTGACGAGGGGGTGCAACACTCCGGTTTCGCCCAATTTCTTTTCCTGGAAGACCTTCACCAATAACTAATTTGAGTAAAATATCCCCACTCACTACTCAAAATTCAATTTAAATTTTTCTTTAATTTTTTTTAAAAAAAGTACAAAGAGGGGGTTTTTGTTCTCAAAATTTTGGCATGGGATATCCCATGGAACCTTCCAGCAAAACTGATCTCAAGACCCAAATTCAAATTTGAGAAAATGAATCAGATATATAACCGTTCAAATGTTGATAATTAAAATAGGAGATGAAAAACCACATAACTTGGCATATATGAATGTATTTTCGCCCAAAAACCAATACTTCGTGATATTGATCATTGAATTCTGGGTGAAAATACATTCAAATATGCCAAGTTATGTGGTTTTTCATCTCCTAATTTATTATTCTAAACATTTGAACAATTTTCTGAAAAGAAAAAAATTTTCAATTTTTGAAAATAATTTGAGTCTTGAGATCAGTTTTGGGGGAAGGTTCCATGGGATATTCCAGGCCAAAATGTTGAGAAAAAAGACTTTCTCTTTGCATTTTTTTTCAAATTTCATTTTTTTTTAAATTTCAATTTGGGTAATGGGTGGGGATGCTTTACCCAAATTAGTTTTTGGTGAAGGTCTTCCAGCAAAATATTTTGGCGAAATCGGAGTGTTGCACCTCGGGTACTTCCCTCGTGAGTTAACATTATTATTGACAAGAAAAATATTTCGCAGACAAATACTTTCGACCTGATGGAAATGGTAAGAAGAATTGGACACCCGTGATTTTGGCCATCATTGTACAACAATTCCTGGTACTCCCTGTCGTAATCTCTATTGCCTTCTTGCTAAGTTGCGAACTTCATACCCTGGCACCAATTTTGCCGATTTGTTCAAAAAAAGAAGTAATTTTGTTCGGATTTCTGCCAAGCAAGCACTACTCTCCAACATTGGTGCTGCTGATGACAATTGTCGAGTTTTACTTGTGTCTTCACAATGGGACAGCCGGGTTTGTCTACATGACGATATTCATATTGCTTACTTTTCCCGGCACAAATATTTTCCGAGAATTGAGGTAAAACTATTATAATGCGACCATTTCTATATGTTGCCGAGTTGAGTTGAGATTCGAATCACTGACCCCGAATCCGTTTGTCCGATTCGGATTCGGAATCGTCCAGAACACTAAATCGAAATGCCAAAGGCTAAAACGTGAAATATTTCCATTTTGCAGGAATATAACACCAGACACGATGACAACGCATCCGGAATTGAGGACCCACACGAACTGGACACACAACTATCGCTGTTTTCAAGTCCTCTTTGTTTACATGGATAAATGCATGTTCGATTTCTTTGTCCCATCCCTCATCGCATCCACACTGATTTATAACACAAGTATTCTGTACAGCTTGATCAAAATGGATTTGGGCATCATGGTCAAAGTTTACTTAATAATATGTCAAACTATTTTGCTTGTCGTATTCATCTTGCTATACCGATGTGCCGTCTGCCAGCAAGTTTCTGATCAAATTCTGGACAGATGCAAACTTCAGCGCACTTCGAAGTATGTCAAGGCGCATCAGAATTCCATGGCACGAATTCGTTTGCCAGTTGGAAAATTCAGCCATCTCGAGAAAAATTCAGTATTAATCTTTTTGGAAATCGTCATTGGCCACACCGTTGATCTCTTACTTCTTGCCTAATGAGAAATCTTGAACACACGAATAGGAAAAATTGTGATTCCAAAATTCAGATTCTATATCAAATAACAATGGATGTTTATTTTCATATTTAAACGTTTACTATTTACAATGAGTCAAAGTTAGTCTATGCATTCTTTCTAACACGACCGTTAAAAACTTGGGCTTACTAGTAGTGAAATAATAAAACCGTAGATTTTCCTTGTACCTCTAGAAAGATCTCTGAATTGAGAAACCGTGCCGATAAGAGACGACGGTTTGCACCACACCTTAACAAATAATTAAGCAATTAATGAGTGGGTCGCGTGAGTTTTCTATTAATTTAAATTGAAAACTTATTTAGAATATTCTCACGTATATCTAATTCCTTCAGGGCTGTGATTTGTAATATTACAGTAATTTTCTAAATGATTCAAAAATTGGATAAAATTGTATGAAACTATCGCCGTAATTACATGGTCACACATTTTCCTCTGCAAATTTTTGGAATAATCAATAATTAAACATTGCAAGTGATTGTAAACTTACTAAATTAAATTGGCAACTAAATTTGGAATGAAATTTACTGAGACTTTAAGTTTTAAAATACGGTAAGATATTTAAGCAAGTCGGCTTATTTTAAAAACATTTTTGGCACGTCAAAAAGGAAAAATCGATTTGTAATCAAAAATTTCAATGTAAATTCATTGCACACTTATTTAGACGATATAAACGACAATTCTGCATTTTGTTTGGATGAAATCCTTGCATTGTAATATTTCCTTGCATTGAATGCGTACAAGTCCCATATTAAAATAATAATGAGCATAACACGTCTAACAGGTTCAAGTTCCTTCCGGGAACACCATTTTCTTTCGTATTTAACACCTTTCCACTTCCAGACACTCTCCTAAACAACTAAAAATTAAAAATGATGGTTTAAAAATCTTAGAGGTCCGTGTGGTAAGTCATTTTCATTGGAGCTCGCCCTCTGTGTCGTACACTCAATGTGAATACCATGGAAATGAGTGCGGCTGCGATAACCACTCCAAGAACGTTGATGAAAATTGCTTCATCATCTGAGAAGTCGGAGAGCCATCTCTCGTAACCCTTGAAGTTATTCTCGGAATTGCTGTCATAATAGAAAAATGAGACCAAAATTAGAAATATTCATTCACAAAAATCTGGAGACAGACCCGAATATTATGTAATAGAATAAATGCAATAATAGTTACATCTGGTGCCAGAATCACCAATATTAAGGTTTATGCGGCAAACCATACAGGATAATAAAAAAAAACTTACTTCAATGAGCCCAATGCGACTTCTGTCAAACCAACGACTGCGGTTACACAAGACATAATAAAAGTTATAAGTCCGAATGTGGAATGCGTAGGTGCCAGTGATGCTCTGCAAGCGGCCGTTCCACCCTCACAACACAGAAGTATCAGAAAACTGAAGAATCCAACGATGAACTGTAAAAATAAAAATTTGTTTTCAAATTTCAGGTGATTTAGTTAGCTTAAAATTTAGTTTTGGTGGTAAAAGATAACTCGTAACAGATATTCGATCAGAACAGCTTGCGATAGCTTGATATTTTGCGAGATCATGAAAGTATCACTGATACGTATGACCGCACGAAGTGCATTTTCCCCGTGTATTCCTAACGGCCAAGCGGTTAGACTTCCTACGGTTTTTAGTGAAGTTGTTCAGAAGGTCAAGGGCTACAACCCATAAAAAACAGCCGAGTCCAACTGCAAACTTGTGTAGTAAGTAATTTCCGGTGTTAGTCCTTGTCTAATCTAGAGAGTGTCTGAAAATCTTAATCTGATTATATCCTTCGGGTTAATTTACCTGCAAGACGAATAATCCCATTGTCGTCAATCCGAGCCAAGAATGTAAAGAATAGAAATGTGGGGCTTTGTTGGGTAATGCAAAATCCTTCGAATCCCAAATTGTCCAAAATCCAATTGCAATACACGCAGCAGCGAGTGCATGGAAAATCGTGTGCAATAACTTAACAATCAATTTTCTGCAACATGTCATCAATCTGTACAACAGCATCGCTATTTTCAACCAAAAAAGAATTATCCAAAATTAACCAAATTATTATTAACATCAAGTCAAATCAAATTTATTCAAAAAAAAACTTTCAAAACTTACAAAATCCAGAGAAAAATATAAATCCTCCAATCATAAGGGTCGGATGGAAGTTGAATTTTATTGGGTATTGTTTTAATTTTGGGTGTCTTGCGACATCATTCTGCATCAAAAACAAAATCATAAAAAAATTTTTTTTTTTAGAAATTCCTTATTAAATTTTCTATGTATTCTTTTTGCAACTTTATTTGAAACTAAATTTGTAATCTTACCCAATCAAAACCTTCATTGTATGTAATGACCCAGTATAAAACCAGTGCAAGTGATGCGGCGAGAAATATACTCGTCAAAATTATAGAAAATACGAGACCAACTTTGCTCCCCATTGTATCCTCTTGTTTTATCCTTCAAGAATTTTTGAATAAAATTCAATTAGTAATACAATTTAGTACAGAAATAGTTTTCTTCATAATCCATTAAAATCTGTAATGCAGAATGGATTCAACTTTTAAACAATAAATCGACAATTTTTTCATAACTCTTCCAAGTGCAGAATAATCAATGGTTCAGAAACTCAATATGTCCTCTAATTTTGGAACTCCCTGTAAGATTGCTATTCTTCCGGGTTGAACACATGCTGAGTTACCACCGGTATTAGAATGAACAGACATTATGGCACTAACTGCATAACATTGAGAAATCAATGTTGAATTGACTCTCCATCTGCAACATCTTGATTGATTTTGATGGGAACGAACAGCACACACAGAATTTCAATGAGTTCAATCAACTCTCAAGGCAAAAAAAAAAAGTAAAATATACAATCCAATGCAAATGTAAGCTTAACGTTCACCTTCATGTGTTTACCGCTCGTGTATTACGCTGATGGAATGTCAATTTTCATTCTTATCTCTTTGTAATGACATCATTAATTAGAATTCTCTCCTCAACTTGTTGGTTCATAAAAATGTACAAAATGAAATATTGTTGATATTCTCCCGTAAGGTCATGTTAAAATGAGAAGGTACCCCTAGTAGTATAGTAATAGTAGTGTCGAGTTGTCTGTTTTTCTTTCAAAATTCAAATAGTTGCTTTTTTTTCACTGTATTGAAATATATTTTTGAAATTCAATTTTTTAGGTAGATCTTACAATCGAAATAATAAGTTTTTGCACCTTCGTACGGTAGGTCGGAGGTCAAAAGTGTCAATGTCATTTATTACACCTGTCCAAGATTTGTAAATGAAATAAATCCATCATTCTGTCAAAAAAAGTTCATGAGTCAAAAAGTTCGCGAACATGTGCTTGAATAATGAAAGTGGATTTTGGTTAGTCAAGTTTTTTTGATAAATTTAAAGATATTAATCTGTTTAAAAGAATACTGTCTGCTCTACTGACCGCAATTCTGAGAAACCAGACTGAAACCCGAACCTTGAGATTTAAACCGACCTGTCATGTCTCTATGTCAAAACTGGTATATCAATTTTTGATATCTTGAGCCACCCTGTACTGTACTGTACTGTACGGAACAAGCGATACCGTCACTCACAAGGAAGTGTGAAATGAGTCATTAGTGGTCGAGATTATTTATTTATAGATTTTTTATCATAATTTTTAGAGACATCGCTTCATATGCCGTTAAGTGAAGTGCATTGGAGAAAATCTTAGATTTGAAAGACCCAACTCAAGCCCACCACTCACACTCTCAGCACGCGAACCACTTATAGCACATTAACACAAATTGCATTGATTGCAATTGCAATTTAGGAATTGTAATTAACATTCTATTGTCTCTGATCTTGGTCGTGGTTGGTCGTGGCTTCGTCTTTGTGAACCACTGTATAGTAAAATGCATGTCATGATGTGAGAGTAATCCGTTTGCTGCATATATGCATGAAATTCAACGACTGACCTCAAATTGATCGAGTTTGTTTGTTTTTCCTTTTTAAAAATACTTGAACCATGCAAATTGCACATTTTGTGAGATGAGAGGGGGGTTGGACAAATTGCATGCAGATAATATTACTTTTGTCAAATTGCCATTTATGCAAATGTTGTGAAAACT
>JAQFYE010004414.1:0-13439 GCA_034694305.1 Protaphorura glebata
AATGTATACTGAGTCTTCGGGCTACCATTATTGTGATGGCAGTTATTATCGTTGAATAAATGATGATGGTTTCTTCTAGCCACGTGCCTTCGAATCAAATTAGAAAAAATGTATGCAAATAGATAGTTTTGACTTCAGGGTTCGTGTGTTCGGTTACTGCTGAATGGCGTTTCGGACTCTACCGGCTACATTTTGTTTAAATTATTTAGTCAACATTTGTTCATTAGGAACATGTGGTACAGCTTTAAATTTTAAAAATATGTTCCAGAAAGAAAAAATTGTCTTTGCCTTCCTCAATCCAATTCAAGTGTTATATTTGTCGTTGACGAACGCAACAGAAACTTAAAACGGCCTGAAGAGGCAGCAAGTGGTGGAAAAACGTACTTATAACTGAGCAATTGCACATTAAACCCATTTATGTGAGGATGTTAGTGTTTAGTACAATGACGACTGAGATGACATCAAATGCTACAGTTCAGAGTAATTGTTAAAATTTAGATAATAACGAAATAATTAATCACTAAAGTTTTTGTTTACGCAATGAGTTAATATAGGAAGATCCACCGTCGTCCGCCGTTGTAATTTAAGATGACCTATTTTTAGTTTCTAAACGCATAGTACCAAAGTATGATAGAAAGGAGCTGTCAGCTAATTATATTTTATTTCTATGAAATCACTTTTAGTTTTCTTAATGTCTCTCGCGAGACTAGTTTCTCTTAGAAATTTTACGCCATAAATTGGGTCATAAAAAGGCCTGGCCCGCTCAGTTATATGCATTCTTTGCATTTACGTAGTAGTGGTGATGTTAATGTTTACCTATTGCAGTAAATAGTTAATGTCCTAATGTGTTTATAGCGCCAAAATAAAGAGAATGAGTATGGCCAACCGATTGTATGCATTCGCTCCAGCAGTTGCGGTTTTATTTCCTCAACTGGTTAGGAAGGACAAAATGTGTAGAAATACGATTAGAAAGAAAACCTTAGCTTGCAGATCCACTATAGTGAATTTGTGGACTTAGACTTAACTAGATTTTTTCGTATATATTGGATTACTAGAACAACATGGCAGTGTAGTGCAGTGTTGGTGCAGCAGCAGTTGTAAAACAGAATTTCATCTGCTTCCAGTTTGTTCTGGATCGAGAAATCCTGA
This sequence comes from Protaphorura glebata, assembly GCA_034694305.1. Lineage (NCBI taxonomy): Eukaryota > Metazoa > Arthropoda > Collembola > Poduromorpha > Onychiuridae > Protaphorura > Protaphorura glebata. The sequence goes on from JAQFYE010004414.1 coordinate 1,150, forward strand.
AGACAATGAGATGAGAATGACAAAGCAAGATGAGGAAGATTTCCTCCACACGAGCGTAGGACTACTTATATTTATGCACACGATTCATCATGACGATTCTAAATTCAATTTTTATCTTCTAACTGGAGAACCTCAAAGACTTAATGTTTCCCAAATCTTTTTTACTGTGAAGCGTACAGGGCACAGGGTAGCGCATAACAAGTTACCAGAACCCCTAGCCCGAGTCGGAAATACTCAGTAAAACTGGTGTATGGAGTTTGAGATGATATGGGATCCACAGAAGTTATTAATCTAATACAAGCACCCGTAGATTAAATTCTCTACAAAATGTATATGTCACCACATATATTTTTGTCATTACCTACCCTGTATAAGTACAATAGGCAGAGTTTTCAGTCATAGACAGCCACGGCACGCCTGTTTGCAATGCAATTTAAAGGAAGACTAACCACAGCTGTCTTCAAATTGCTTTTTGCGAAGAATGTTCCCAGTATACGAACATTGTGAGGATTAGATTTGCACTGGAAGGAAAGAACAAGATAGTTTGGAGAATATGTGTTTCTCAGTTGACCACACCGTTAAACGACATTGATTTAACTTGATTGCAGAATGAGTAGTAAGTATGGTTTTCTATGGCAAAATTGAACTCAAAAGACGTCAATCGTGGGTGTAAGGCAATAGTAGAACACAGTTGGAAAAGATAAAGATAATGTTCGTAGTCTTCAGTGGGTTATGCATTTGTACAGTGACCGCACAAACGATAATTGAATTCTCATTTGCAGATTGATGAGTATGGTTTCCCAGAAAATTGAACCCTGAAAGACGTCAATATTTAGGGTTCGCCATCGCCATAAATACAGTGGAGAGGAAGAAAGAGAAAACAAAACAATAAAGTTCAGAGAGTTACGTGTTTCGTGTTTCCACATGCACACCGACCGTACGAAAACAATAATTTTTTTCATTTCGAGATTGGAGAGTATTGGTTTCTTACAAGGGATAACCACGACTTGTACAAGAAGTCCTTGACCCGACACCCAATTTTCTCAATAAATTAGCATCCACCGAGTGGAGTCTAAACATATTGAGGTACTCCCCGTGAAGAAATCATGGATTAAATCGGATGCTGTTCGAAACGTCCTGTGAATGTTGAAGAGAAGGGCATATGATTTAACCCGTGATTTCTGTATTTTCGCCAGGGATGGTAATCGGAATTATTTTTTTTAATTACGATTTGGATTATTTTTCCGATTAGGAATTCGAATTCCGATTACTGAGAATTCCGATTATAATTAAAATTAAAATTCCAATTATTTAAAAATTCCAATTATGGAATTTGAATTAAAATTCCGATTATTTTGAATTCCGATTATAATTTATATTCCGATTCCAATTATTTTTTTTCCAATTAATTTTTACGACCGACCCAGAATTGTTTCTTTTTTTAAGTGTCCCCAAAATTTTTGACCACTTTTCCTGTGTAATTTTTTCCATACAGTATTTACATTTTGATCAGTTAGTGTCCTTTTCGTAAATTAAATGCTGAGTAACATGATTTTCACCCGGCCGTCGGCCGTTCCATTTTTGTCGGTTCAATATATGCATGGAAGTGAAACGTTGGTCGATGTTGCCCTCACGTGAGTCAGTGCGTGCGACCGAAAATAAATAAAAAGACGAGGGTGAACTCACAAAAGCACATTTCAAAATTTCAATTGCATAAGAGTGGGGAAATATGAGTATAAATACATGCGTAATACCAATTAATCGGAATCGGAATTATAATTCATACAAATTTGAATTCCGATTCTGATTCCAATTATTTTAAAATTCGAATTCCTATTATAATTCGAATTCGAATTAATTCTCAAATTCGGATTATAGAATTCGGATTAATTCGAATTATTTTATAACAATTCGGATTCGGATTATAATTGTGGTAAAATTCGAATTAAATTAAACAAATTTTCGAAGACAGCCCAAGAAAAGCACTCCATTTGAGCACGAAAATATTTTCAGAGCCCACTCAAGGGATGCCAATCTATTAAGAAAATTGGGTGTCGCGTCAAGGTAGTTGTATAACGGTCGTGGTTATTCCTTGTAAGTAAAACTTGAAGTCACGGACATTACGTTGTTCTAGTTCAGCATTAAATGTAAATACCGAAGAAAATAACAAGATAATCTCTGGACGATAATTTGTGCTCAGGCTGACCGCATAAACAACAAAATAATATGATTCTCCGTTGTCGTTGTAAAAACAGAACGATTAGTGTTATTGTGATGTGTGTTTGCTTTGAAAGCGAAATGCGTAAACGACAAATTGGAAACTGCAGAGTTGAGCTTACTGGTGACATTAAGTCTTCAGTGTCGTCACCATATCTTTGGTATTCGTCAGCGTTGACCAAATGAATGTTTAGTCTTGTCTTGGAGAAAAACTGATAAGAAAGCAAACATACGACCATCTCACGACTTTTTAACGTAAGCATTATCATGTTCGTTTTTCTTCGCCCACGCACATAATTTCCTTCGTAACATTTTCATTATCAAATTAAAATTAAATAGAATTTTCCGTATTGTAAATTAAGTTCTAAAGTTCTTCAATGACACTTTTGTTTATGATAATCATTGAGATCATTAACGTACCCACCCACCCGTATGCATGCCATTCTTATCCGACCATAAAGCGGGTTTAGTGTCTGACATTTTTCTTAGACAAGGTTGAACTAGATGGTCAGGTCTTGCCGGCGGGAAAGGAGTTGTAGGTGAAGTTAACTAACTGTTCAGAAATCTGAGCTTTTGGTTTGCATTTCAACGTGGGCTAGCTCTGCGATATTGTATTACAATCTGATTACAAAAGTGGCAGAGTGAAACAGTAAGACGTCTTCAAACCTTTCATTCCATCGCACTGCCTTAGGGCTACTATGAAATGAAGTTGGCAAAGCAAAGTACGGATTAATGGTGATGAAAATGTATGCAAAATGCTGTCTCCTCGCCTTATGTCTGGTATACGTTGGATTGTGCAATTTTTTTGTGCTTTGGCGATGGTGTATTTTTTGTTAGCTTATATAAATCCTAAGTAGCTAACTAACTATACATTTTAATCCGTCGTCAGGTTTTTCTTACTGCTTGATTGAAAGTGCAACGTATTGGTTTGATGTAACATGTAACACATATACACAGGGACGCAGACCTTGTCCTTTTGGCACACTTTAGTATAAGAATTAACACCATGACTTGTAGTTAAACTTACCACGAATTTAACTCGTGGACTCTGTATTGCATTGCATCGCAAGCGTGGAAGAAAAGTCGGCTCGGCGTTGTCATCCATCTTAATTGGTGAAATGACTTGAAGAATTTAGGGAGGAGGTTTGTACACTATTCAAGTACTAGAATTTGCCTTGAGGCGAAATGGCTGGCAAATGTTTCCATTAAGCTTGCAATATATTTAAAAGACCTGGCAGAGAATGATTGCGTGCTAATCGGCTGACACTACATCATTTATGTACCTTAAGGCTAAGGCAGGTAAATTAACAAAACCTTGGTTGGGCTAAATGTTTTGTATTAGGATTAATATTTTAATATATTTACTGTTCACTCAGCTATGTTTTAGTTATATGGTATCATTAGTACCCTGTGCTGGCTAATCTCTATTAAAGTCAGTTTAGAAAGTCAGCGTTTGTTCATTAAACAAATTACAGGTAAGAAAAGTCTGTCATTGCGTAACAAGACATCACATGGACGATTTTTCGATGTGTGGTCTTTCAGGTTGGTCATCAGAACAACTTGACTGAACCCGAGCACGAAGGAAAAGAAATTTTTTTCATTCGTAAAATTATTTGGTTTGAAATTGAAGGTTTTTGGCAACTTGGGTAAAGTCAGTTATTCCAATTAGTTTCAGTTAATTATGTTTATTGTATAACATTCATTGATTGAGTCTGTAAATATCGGAAATAGGATTGTGAACACCGGTGAAAGCGGCACTCTCCTTATATTCCGAATAACAATGCAGTTGTTGTTCTAAATTTTTATTACTCTGGGTGTTTCAGAATAATGTCTTTATTGATATTCGTATATTTGATGTACTGTCGTAAATAAAGGCATAACTGCGTTGGTTATATATATAACTATGTGCGCATTTGTGGACAGAATAATTCCAGCATTCAAATTTAAATTATAAAGGCAATGGTTTGTTAAACTTACATATAAATAAATTGCGAATTTGAATGCATAGGAATACAACTTCCATCCATCAGTGCATTATTTATTTTGAATTTATTATCATGAGAGACGTGTTTTGAGTGTAAATGGGCGGAATTGAGTCAAATTGGAACCCATTTACTTTCCCGAATGATCCGCGAAAAGATGGTATTCGGTAAAGTGTATTTTAATACTTCCTGTCATGTTCGGGTCAGGTGGCTCGCGGGAGGTAGGTTATAAAATACGGTAAAACTGACAGAATCCCAAGCAGACAGCTTGATATATCACGTATACGTCAACTTCATGTATGAAGTCTAGGCAAGTGGAAATCTATGGCATTTTCATTTATTTCCTTGGAACTTGAGATGAAAGAGTCTGGAAATTTATTTCGTCGTTAGACCCAAGTTCAATCAAGACTGACATTAAATTAACAGTTAAGAATTATTCCCTTGGTGAAAGTAATTTGAAGTAGCGAAGCTTTGGTTTGGAATTAGAAATCGCACGTCGTATACGACGTAGTAGTATTAACAACTTTCCCCGGGTTTAGTATTTCACAGAAGCGTCTTCTTTCATATCATTCATATCATATATCAACGAACGGTTCTGTGTTGAGTAGAAATCTTGATTGAACTAGCTTCAGTGTCAGTGGACCTTTATATTACGTAACGAACCAGTCAAGGATCGATAGCAAAGGTATACTTTTATTTATTCTATAACGCCTCTCTTCATTCTCTCTCTCTCTTCTGATGTGATTCTACAGATGGGGTCTGGGCCAAGTTATCGAAAATTCGAATTACCTTTGAAAGGAGAAAAATTAATTGTCCCGACTTTGTCTTTCTAGCAGTTGAAATGTAGATTTCTTTGATTAGGTTTTTGAGTGGGTTAATTAAGGTTGCCACAATTATGGGGTGAGTAAAATTGGGATCTTGTTCCGGCTATTTTGTAGCTGGAATGCTCGGAATTTTGTTCGGGTACTTTCCACAGTCCAAAGTTCAGGAGTATGACCACTTTGACCACAATCTTACCAAAATAGGTATGTAAGAAGCCAGAAGGAGAATCGAAATATCAACAATCTTTTTATGTTCTAACGTAAACTTAAACGCGTGATTACATTTGAAGGGCATAGTGGGTAATCGATGATTCATAAGCCAGGAAGAGTTGAACTCTCATTCGTTCAGAATTTGTAACACAATTTAGTCTATTTAGTGTTTGAACTCCTGGGGATTTTGTCAAAAATGTTTTCGTCTCTGAGGATCTGTCAAGTAATAATCTCAAATGTGCGTTTTCAAGTTATCCAAAGACCAATCTGTCAAATATAAACACACTGTCATTCACATGTTACACTGTTTGACAAGAAAAGTCCAACTGTCAAAGGATGACCTTTTTCGTACCTCCTCTGTGGTAACAGAATTTTACTCGTTTAATTTTGCAACCAACCGAACTGACCTTTGAAGTTTTTTATTCCTCAAAATGTTACCTAATGAATGGAGTTAGCGTATTAACCTTTGCAATTTACTCATTAGACTACAGAGTCTAACCGGATAACTCTGGTGTCCACTCCATCAGCCAATGAACACATGATATCGATAAAGCCAGTAGCCAGTATGACCTTTGATCATTTCAGAGATTTACAAGGAGTATTATTATAAGAAAGAGCGCAGTTGATTTTTCTTTAGCAGTGTCAAAATTTTAAACGATTGCATGCCAATTTAATGTAACTAATCGTTCCCAAATCAGTTCAATTAACATGAGTTCAAGGCTTTCGTGTACACATTTTTACAATTTTTTGACCAGTTTGTTACTGTTAGAATTCAGATTTTTTTCCTAACCTTGAAATATTCTTTTGCGACCTTGCGTAGCTTGTAGCTATACCGTGTGTATTTTATCAACAAGGATGTAATTACGAGAGCTTTCCAAAATTGAAAACGAAACAAGAAATGAAAAAGACTCTGTATTCTAATTAACCTGATATGGAAATCCTTTAGGTGTATTTCCTTGGGAAATCGAGTCTCATCTAACTGCAAGCAGTCATACACCGCTGGTTTATAACTAGGCCTACTAAATTATAAATATTCTCATTAGTATGGAAATTGGCCGTGCAATAGTTAAAGTTGACGGAGAGTCGGTTTTGATTAAAGCCCGAAGCCCTCATGTCTGTCAAATTGCGTCGTATCTATGATATGATGATATTGTATGCTTACCTTACATGAATACGAGGAAAGTAGGAGTGGTGGACTACTTCGCAAAGTGAAAGTGATATGAAGTCAATTAATCAAAAAATTGATCTTCTGATAGAATGGGTAGTTGGTATGTAGTTAATTCGAAACTATTTAGCTGTAGCTAAGATATTCCGCCCGCCGGGAAACTTCATTCGAATGTAAAATTTTGCATGAATTTTGGAAAGAGTTAATTTATTGGATTAATTTGACTACATGTATATTTCGCCTTTTCCTGTCCGTTAATATAATCAGCGCGTGGCTTAGTTCGACTTTGAATAAATTCGTGCCAAATGTAATGTGTACTTACAATTAATTTATTTGACAAGAGAAAGGGAAGTATTTTATTTGAGCAAAGAAAAAGAAGAGAAAAAGAAATTTTAGACGAGTGAATGAATATGATACGGGAATATTCTGAGCTGGATGATTGATTATGAATATTCCTGAGCTTAGCTGCAACTCAGTAATGGATAGAATTTAAGTTCACTTTATCTTAAAAAGACTTTCACGAGTTTTTTCTTTTTTCATTCTCAAGCTACTTCAAAGAAAAATCGTCTTGTCTTATCCTCCGCGCGCGGGCTTTCCCCAACACTCCGCTCCATCAACCACAGAGAAAATAGAGAAAGACATCATTCAATGGAAAAGCCAAGCTAAAAGCTGGGTGACAAATGGAAGAAACTAAAAAAATTATTAGATCGGCATGGCGGGCAGCACTCGGATTTACTCTGCCGAGATTGGCAAAGCCATGGTTAGAATCGGCAAGAGGACAAGGAAGCCAAATTAGAATTTTCGCATCCGCATGCATCGAGTTTCTTGGGAAGATTCTAAATTATAAATCATCGGGTGGAATGGAAGTGTAAGAGTTAAGAGTTGGAATTGGGTTGTATGCCAGAGTAAAATGGAATGCATGAAATAGACTGGAAATGGAATGAAGACGAGTTGGCCCGCAATGCGAGATATGGGAGTTGGAATTGGAAACTCCAACTTGGAAGGAATTCTGAAATTCCCAACCCCTTTTTCAGTTCTACCAGAGATGCATTTCTCAGAATAAAAAATTAAGAGCTGAGAAACCCGAGAAATTGAGATTCATTCATTTCAAGTTGACTGGTTCCATTTAAATATGTATGTACAATCATTTGTGTGGACTCAGTTTGTATTGTGCCTTCAATTTACTTTCTACACGGTTTGGAATCTGATCCAATATTTTTCCTTAAAGTTTTGTCTTTCTTCGGATATGTCCCATTTTCCCTTTGTGGTTGTGGTATACCTCGATTTGTTTGAAGACAAGAACTATTTTCCTTTTGATAGGACGCTGGGATTGATCTCCCAACTTCCAGAAGACAAGTTTTGATTTCAATTGAATGCATGATTACCTTTTCTGCTTTAATTTTTAGATAAAGTATACTTTTTGAAAGATTATTAAAACAAGTATGCCTCTTGTTCCGATTTGTTTTCTCGGTATTCCAGTGCCTTCGAGATATGAACTCCCACATTCCAGCCTTCCAGCTTTCTTTAGCATAAACAAAGGAAATGGGTTATCAATTTCATCATTGGAAGTTTTAAATTGAGTTTCATATTTCAAAATGAGTGTTCCTAGACATTGAGAGATTATGAGATTTTTGACGCGCACACGGAACTATTCCCCTAATTCTACGGAGAATGCAGTTTTTATTAGTATTCTTGAGTGTTGCATTACGCGGAGATAGACGTCTTCTGTTATGAAATGACTGAATACCGGTTATCATAATAATAGTGTATTTTTTGGTTCTCTGAATGCATATGACTTTGGTATTTCTCTTTCTCAAATGAAGTCGCTTCGGATTTGTTGTGGCAGAGTTTGGTCGTCTTGTTTTGGGCGCGACCCTTGTTATCATTATCCAGTTGTAAATGTCTCCATATAAATCCACTAATCAAGTGAAATTGACTCTGTGTTTTCCTGTTTATTATTCCACGTGGAAATGGATAGTCGTAGTTGGTGCGTCGTTCGTAGAAAATATGAGAGTTTTTATTGACCGGAGAAAGCATCCCTCATGAATCTGTCTTGTGTAAGTGAAGCTCCACTAGTTCATGAAAGGTTAGAGCCGGTAGCGTGGGAAACATTACTGGACGACGTACGACTGACTACCCGGGTATTCTAACCCACAAGACGCACATTCACGTTGGGAATTTTATCTAGTGAAGTAGTTTTTGTGCTTTTTGCCACCGTTCTTCGTAGTTGCAAAGATGCCGGTCCAGTTGGATCTCCCTGGTCCAGCTGTCTCGTAGATATCACGTGAGTGGTCTTATATATTACGTGGCGTTGGCCTGCCACGGTATCCTATTACTTACTTTCTACTACTACTTGTTTTTCCTCCTTTGGTCGTGTACAAAAGGAATATCGTGTTACAAGAACTGGTTGGAGAAAAAAGAGTTTATCTTCATTTTTATTCGAGATTGAAATGTCCTGCTTGGTCCTGCCCTAGCTGCGTGTGAACTGGATGGTCCCACAGCACATTTTTACTTGGTGCTTTCCCGTGTGCCTTTATTTGTTAGTGTCAAGGAAGACTATTCTGACGTACAATACAAATTCTAAAAAAGGATTCCTCAACTCATATGTCCTGGGTCATTGATATATGACCTCGTGTCGGCAGATTTAGTCATTGCTAATTCATTAGCAGTTAATGGGTTCCGATTATATCAAATAATTTTCTGGTGAAATCACTGTGGGATTGGACTTGGACTCAAAATTATCTCATTTTTCCACGCTAGTTTATTTTTCGTACATGTTTTGGTTAATGTATTGGAACATTTGTGACGCTACATCATAAATTGATTTTGGCGAACAAAATCTTTATGATTTTTGACTTAGATGGTGAAAGAATCGTAACCGAATCAGGTTTTTTGCTGACGTGGGCCCAAAACGTATGAAGGATGTCCCTTGTCAGATTCGTTTATTTCATTCCAGAACAAAAGAGACAGCAGTGTAGATTTTTTATTCCTCCTGCGACCTATATAGAAGTCAGAGTTACTGATAAGTTATGTAAACGCTGTAAACATTTACCTAATGAAAATGGACACACTGTCGTCTAACGTTTTTGTATATTACTTTTTTTCTTCCTGCCGTGCATTTATATTAATTTGGAAAGACAGAAAAATCATGATACAACATGAGCTGTAGGTTATTTGAATTAATTTCAATTTTCTGTCGTATAAATCCACGGGGATGATTTTAATGAGTTTTCTGGCTTCAGACTAGGCTAATGATGCGGTATAAATGCACTACATAGAAACAATTGCAAGGATTATATTAGATTGGATTCTATCCAGGTAGACTTGACTTTGCTTCCTGGATATGGAAACCGCTAACCGGTTCGGTTCGATTAATTGTGCTAGCTGCTTGTGCTTTTAGTAAAGTCCCCATCAAACTCATTCCGGTGGAAAGTCCTTCGCTTTCCCCGGAACTTTAACCACATTTCTCTGCACGACTGCATACAAGTTAGAAATTCTATTCACGTTACAGATCAGAATGACGTCCGTGTCCCTGTGTCACTGGTCTGGCCGTTTCTGCGGGTTTGTATGAAGTTATGAGAATTGCGAAGCTTTTTGTTTCCTATTATCTCTTGTGATTTCCAAAAGCTTATCTGGCGATACGTTCTTGCAATCTCGGCCCTTACTGCAGTGCAGTTCATGTTTGGCGCCTCCTCTTAGATTTGCATAACATGATTTGGCCAAATAATCTACCTGATGATACTACTTGACTTGGAATTGAGATACAGACGTAGACGTACGAACGAAATGGAAAAACAAGTTAATAATCCCAGCGTGGTTTCCAGACTGCGACTGTATGACTACATTTATTTCACTTCGTGAATCGAGATTCTTGATTCCTCGGGTATTGTTTGTTCCGGAGTGATTCTGTGGAATTAGGATGCCATGTCGTGGCCGTCATCCGGATTCCGGAGTGCCCGTCTGTCAGTCCGTGTGAGTGTTTGTATTGTATCGCACTGACTGAAGTTCATTTTATTGTAATATTATGGACTGGAGAATTGACTCTATAAAACCGAGAGAAGTGCTCGAACCACTCAGGGTTGATGGAATATTTGGTGCCTGCCTTGATTTTATACTGGTTGTAAAGTTTGGACTTTGGTACTTAAGTTAGGACAAACTGAAAATGGTGGAATCCCTTCCAGCTATGTTATTTCTAAAAACAAAGGTATTGCATTTTGCATTGGACAAGCTAACTCACGTTTGAATAAATTTTGCAGTGGTCATTTCTTGAGAGACGAGTTTCCGTACCCACTAACTACGAATTTCCCCAAACCCTGCGGTGTCAGCATTTTGCAAAGTAATTTGTCGTGTCAGTCTACTCTGCCTTTTATTTCTAAGGACTTAATCCTTTACAGTTGCAGGTTTTCGAAAATTGCTTGCGTAGTTGGACAAGTTCGGTTAAAAACATTCAATCGTCACACCGCGCCACATCGCAATTCCACTATTCAATCCCGATCTGCACTGTGTGACATGTCCAGCCAAAGTTCCCACGTAAGCGTAGAAGGTTGGATGAAAGGAAATCATTTCCGCGTCTGAACGACTAAAGTTTCGCCAATTTAAGTCCCATTAGAACATGCGGGTGTACGGAAATAGGTAGAACTTTTTGCATCAGTAAATTATCAAGTCCTGTTAATAGAGGCGGACGGAAGTAGTGTAAAGTTGTATTAGTAGAATTAGACAGCTTTTTTTCTGCTTTGGTTAGGTTTTAAGGTTAAACTTTTAATTTAATGGTATTCCCACTATTCCCTAATCTCAGGGCACTAAAGGTTTAACGAGTTACTTCTACAGAAGTTTAAACTTAACCATCAATACGAGCCTGGATTATAAATTTTAGATAAGACTTTCGCGTTCACTCTGTAAACTAATTAACAAATTGGCTTTTATAGTTCCCAAAAATTGATCAAACTTTAAAGATCTGTTCAGTTTAGAAAATTGATTTTGTATTTCTACGGTTACAGTTTACCGTTTAATTGTCGTGCCTATTCGAAAATATATTAACACGTTAGCTGGTATATTCATTGATTTTCTCACATTTCCGACACTATAATTCACTCGTAGATTTAATGGAAAGACTGAACATTGCTATTGCCACTTTTGTAAAAGACAAGTGACAACGCCTGAGACCGAGGAAAGTCCGCAGATGACAATTTGTCATTTGCGGATTTTCTTTCTTACAGATTGATCTGACAAATCCCTTTCGTCGTTGCTTTTACGACCTCTCTCTTCAGTTTTCTCTGAGATTACTATATAGTACTAGTCTACACACAGTTTTCCACATATACCTGAATTTAATTCTGTCTGTCTATCAGCCTGTCCTCCTACTTACGATTAGTGTGTTGCGTCGAAGACTTTTTTAGAATTTAAACTATGTCAGATAAGTGAAATGTCATGTGCGTTTCTGAATACTTTGTCAGGTGTTCGGGCATTACGTCTTCGAAGCAAGGCCTGCAGTCATTTCTAAAATAAAATATTCAATTTAAATTTATTCTCACAAGACGCTTGTTCACCCTTCTTGGCAGGTCACATGGAACAAATATATTTTCATGCTAACACATTGCTTGGATTATTTGAGTAAACCATCAATACTACGTGAATCAAGTAGGCAAGGTTGACAGGAGAATAATAAACAGAAATGTCTAAATCCGTCCATTCTGTTTAACTCAAGCCAACTGCCGACAAAGAAAATCACGCTCTGTAAGTTGTGATCATGTGAGATTATTGAAAGAACTCCCAGATATGGATTTTGGACTTGAAATCGGCAAATGAAAGAATGTAAGAGAGAGAGAACCATCATCGTTTATTCAACAACAATAACTGCCATCACAATAATGGTAGCCCGAAGACTCAGTATACGTA
>JAQFYE010004415.1:0-13437 GCA_034694305.1 Protaphorura glebata
TCACCGATTGGGCTGAAATTTTTTTTGGTAATTGCCCACCCCCTGTGGACTCTAGGAAACTTTTTTTTTGCGAAAACGCCATCTTGGTCGCCATTTTGAAAATTCTAAACTTGCTCCGAACAGGCTGAAAATCTTTCGGTGACACTTGATGACATCCCAAGGTCAATTGCATTGAATTTTTTTTTGCGACGCCATCTTAGTCGCCATTTTGAAAATTCTAAACGTGCTCTGATCGGTATGAAATTTTTTTATGACACTTGAGGACATCCCATGGTCAACTACATTGAAATTAATATATTCGGCGGTCCGTCATTTTGAATTCCGCCATCTTGAATGTCCATCTCAAAACTAAGGCATTTACAAGTACATAACAAACGACCGTAACAACATTAGCCAACCAGAACGTGCGCTCCGGCTCAGGCGGATTCGCCGCCGCCTTCGCTACCAGGAGACTCGGCCTTTGGCCTCGTCTCGAAAAATATGAAAACATACTCCGGGGTGGACCCGAGATCGACGCGGAACCCTTCGGGTTGGACTGGCTACCCTTTCCCACGACTGTGGCGAACAAGACTTTCGGTTTTTCAAACTATCCAGATCGGAGCAAGTTTAAAATTTTCAAAATGGCGACCAAGATGGCGATTGTGGAATACCCACAAAAAATTTGGGGCAGATCGGTGAGGGGGGGAGGGGGGGGGTAAAGATTATAAGCCAAAAGTTGTTATATCTGTTGTAATGAGATCTCCTTCATCCTCTTGTTTTTTTTGATGCCATCCAGCGATTCTGAAGCCAGATTCTAATTTGGAGCTCATCCAGACCTAGACGATTGGCTATTTCGATTCTTTCTGTTTTCGTTATACTTTTACGATAGATAAATAGAACTCATTTTCTAATTCAAGTGTCAGGTAATAAGGTGTCAACGTGAGAGAAGACTGCTGTCGTTTCTTTCGTCCCTTAGGGTTCAATGCATCTACGGTTTAGAAAATTTATAAAAAATATACATAAAATGCAGATTTTGACGTCGACAATGCGCCAAGGACTCCCGTGACGCTACAAAATACATTTGGCCCCAGTATCTCTCACAGCCAAACGGCCAGACTCTTTGGGGTACGACTTTCACAAAAGTTGCTCAGGAGGTCAAGGGCTACATCACATTATAAATCCAGCTAAATCCTAACTACTTTAAACATAATCCCGATCTTGTACAAAGTGGGCCACAACTATGACGGTACTAAATTTTTAATTTTATGAAAGTCCAGTAGGTAATCACTTTTTCATTTATGCATGCTTTGCGGAAGAGGAGTATAGTGGTGAGTAGGAGAGAAACTACTGTGATGGTCACCAGGGCTTAGTCAGGTTATATTATTCAATCGGTTGGATGTTGACATTGACCTGTGACATCGGGGGTTGACTGCAGAGAAAAATGACAGAGGAAAAATTTACTTGTCTCAATGATTGGAACAAGTTTTGCAGGGATCATTTTTAGGTTAACAGGGAACCAAAAGCCAAACTTTAGTGACCTTCCTATCGTGATGGGACCTGTACAAACATTGTTCTGGAGGTCAAGGGCTACAACATATCAAAAGATGAGCCAATTCTGACAGGGGATCATTTCCCATGCCCTTTCTGTGGTATCATTTTATAGATTCCACTACTATAGGATTGCAGGTTGGTGCTGTAGTCGTACTTGAGATAATTGTTTCACGCTTGCGTAGATTTATTTTGTTTCCGATATTTGATTCATTCTCGTGCTTTGAAATCGAAATTTTGATAATCAATGATGTTGACGGTGACCTAGGGCGTGGAGATACTTTTGTATTGTTGGTAAGATGTGTATTAAGATTTCCTTGAAAATCCAGGGTCTTCACGAATAGTCCCACAACTCTTTGTTCATTTCGGGGCATGGTAACGATGATTGTAGCTAGATTAAAAATCTGCAGTTGTTTAAAGCAAAAAACTAAAAGCTGAAGAAATCTTAGCTCGACTGAAACTTAAATATTTGTGACCACGCCAATAACTATTAACTGTTAAGCATTTTTTCTAATACTTCAGTTCGAATAATTTTCAGATTAATGTTTTATTTCACCAAACCAATTTCTTTTACAATCCACGTACAAATTGAAATCATTGTATAATCAAATTTTGATAAGTTTCCTTTGTTTTTCTATGAAATTTTGATTTCACTCTTGATATTGACACAGAACCTTGTTACGACCACTGCAAAATCGTACATCCCAATCAAAGCGAAGATTTTCTAGGACTTGAATAACTAGACAGGTGGCAGTCGCAGTACTTATTGTTCCGTACGAAGTCATTCCAGGATCATTTGGCAATCTGATCTCGCTCCCTATTTAAACCAATGACATAATTTCAGGTCACGTAGAAGTGAGGTCATGTGTATCAAACTCCGGACCTGCTAATCTGAAATTTACAAACCTTCGAATTTCGGCCGTGAAGCACCCTCTTCGAAGCTGGTCCAATTGTATGCTCTTATGATTCCCTCACCCCCTCGGTATTCCACGTCATTTTGAATAAAGTCAGCGGCTGAAGTCCAGAATTGGTTGTCGGTTTGGTCTGAAAATATCACATCAAAATGAAAATCAAAAATCAAATCGAAATTACGGCCAAAATATTAATATTCTGAAATTCCTTACATCCCGATGGAAGACGAAGTCGGAGGAACGTTTGCTCTTCATCTGACTCGATTCTGATGAGCTTGAGTGCAAATTTGTTGCAATGCAAATGTGCCTCTGTCCAAGTCATCTGAGATTAAAGGAAGGAATTTTTGTTCAAAAATGTACAATTTAAATGACTTTTTTTCAATTGTCGTTCATACTAGGGCGTCTTCCATGTAGATTTGTTTTGTCCCAACATCTCCCAGATATGTAAATGCCAAATTTTCGGCGAGCCTTTCTCTGACTGAAAAAAAATAAAAAAATAATTAACCTGTATATATGTTGATATAAATAAATATATACATATGTAAATACATGTTTACCTTGAGGATTCAAATGAGTCGTAAGCGCCGCCTTTCCGCCATCTTGGTCACGACCTGCATCCTCCGCTTTGCTGAGAGAATTGACGCCATTCATAAAACCCTTGAAGGTGTCCGCAGATGATTGATGCCCGTTGCAAGCAATCACAAAAGTAATTAATAGAAATAACTTTACAAACACCATTGAAAAAACTGTGAATTGGATAATTGAGAATTAATAGTTTGACCAGGTGGCAACTTGTTTGAAATTTATGCTCTGCCCATTCGCTTTTATACTGTTTTGTGAGTGTGTGCCGTACAAACATTTTCATGACGGCATTACTATCAAAAATTCGCCAAACATCCGCCCATCAAACTATCGACTTTTCAAGAGTCGAGTTGGTGGATGCACGTGTGATCGAAGAATTCTGTTGTTACTTACTGATTTTATGTCATCACTAACTTTTAATCAACTCTCAAGTACCATTGAACTATGACACACGAAGAATTAATTACGTGATTGAAATAAGTCCAGGATGTAACGGAATAACAGGAAATCACAAATCAATGTGCCAAATGCAAGTTCATTCATATTAAATCCACTTATCGTTTTTATTCTTTGCGATATATGCTCGTTGAGTGATAAGATGATATTAGCGCACTTGAAGGTCTCGAGTGTGTCATGCGGCTGCGATGTTTCATTCATAAAATGAAAAATAACTAAATTTGTTCAGAGAGTTTTTTTTTTAAATTATATGATACTAATTGTAATGATAGAAAATAAAAATAAAAATAAAATTTATTGTTCCACTTGCCCATAACGTTTAAAAATCCCCACAAATACCCATCCATTACCTTGTACCATCTATACCTATGATATTTATATTATAGTTGAGTTGACCTATGACCTTTTTACAAAAGCGTTGGAGATTCGAATGTTAAATCGACCGCAATCACGGTTTTGACCTTTCCGGTAGTTCTCTGGATATAATTATATCGCTCAAACCACCTGTGTTCGTAACAAAGTCGGTGTTCATCTCCATCCCGAGTAATGTTTTGTTCATCTCTTTTTCTCGCAGAATTTTCAAGTGTTCTTCCAAGTGTTTCTCTGGGTATGAAAATTCAGTGACTCGAGTCAAGTAGTCCACATGTGTTGTCACGGCAATGAATAAATACGCCCCTAGACAGAATGGAAACGTCAGTACTGGCAAGACGGAAGCCCCCACCTGCGTGTAAAATCAAAATAAAATTTGAAGGAAGCATGCCTCGGAAGTGAAATTCGGAAGGAATTGAACCCAGGGGACAATATCATGGAATATCTGTCGCTAATAATTTTTTTTTAAATGAGAGACTTACCGGAGTAAAAGACAAGGACAAAGCCTGTTGTATAAAAGTAACGAGGATGATGTCCACGAATGCATGTAAAAAACTGTATGTATTCAATGGGAAGAAAAATCCACCGACACCGATCGCTGTCAAAATCCCATTGTACCCATAAATACCAGTGTAGATACTTGTGTAAGGTGGTTCTGTCACGAACAGGAGACCTCAAAGCAAAATATGTACACGAAATTAAATTACCGAGAAATCTGCTTCATTTTTTAGAGAAGTGAACTTTCCCCGCTCTTGCGTAAATGTCTCCGTTTACCCCACTATTCAGCAAATGTATCAATCTTCCCCATGTCTAATGTTTGTGTAAATATCTCAATACGCCCCAATTTTGTGTAAATCTTTCAATCTGTCTCATTTTTGTGTCGACGCCCCAACTTGCCGCTGTTTTGTGTACATGTCTCCAAATGCCCCACTTTTATGTAAATTGTCTAATCTGCCCCACTTCTGTATAAGTGCCAATTTGACATATTCGAAGGAAAGTGGGGACAATTTGCCTACCATTATTTTTATTTCTCACCAGTTAGTGTCCCAACAGTGGCTCCGATTAAAGCCATGGTGAACGCAATAGGAGAATAGATGAGTACTCCAAGGTATATCAAAATACTACCAGGGAACGTCTGAACGGCCCAAACTTGGCCAATTGAATAAATTACACCTTCTAGGACCTGGGAATCAAGTAATTAAGAATGGTTACCGATAATTCAATTTAATTTGACAACCTCTCTATTAGGTAAGGTCATTATGTCCAAACAAACGCAAATAGCGATTTCGATAAACTTCAGTCATAAGAATTGGAAGCATGAATCATTTGTTCGGCCATTATGAGCCTACCTTATAAAAATTTGTTGTAAAGTGAATTCTTTTACCTTCCACCATTGTAATCCAACATAAACATCTTTCATATAAAACATGACATTATTAGTTGGAAATTTTGCGACTTTCTCATCCGCTATTTGCTGGAGTGTTGATGCCACGTCTGTTGAATTGAGAGTGACCTTTGACTTGAGATTGAATGACCTTTGGTCTCCTAACTCTTTCGAAGTGGAAGTGGTCGCAGCTAATGCTAATGGTGGTTTGAATACAGTGAGGAGAATGCTGGCAACAATGTTGAATGGGAGTGTGAGTGTTGGCAAATCCCAATGCTCCAAAATGTTCCCCATCCCAGAGTTGATGTACACACTGATGTAAAAATTAAGCAAGTTAAAAATATCAAATGATTAAAACTCGTCTGTCCAAATAAATTCTACTGACCTCAAGACAGAACCGAGAATGATCATGCCGACCAACAGTGGGGAGACTGGTTCGGAATATAAAGCCATCCACAATGTCGATACGGCGCTCCCGACTAAAACAGCGTTGTAAGTCGTCAGTCCATTTGTAATGCTGTCATTGTCTTGACCGATAAACTGCAAAATAAACAAACAAAGTAAATAAACAAATAAATGAGCTGCCAAATAAACAAACAATCCAAAAAAAAAATAAGTTGTCAAATAAACAGACAATCCAAATAAATAAATAAATAAATAAGTTGCCAAATTGTGTGAGTTCTTTCCTTACCCAAGCTGTTACGATTGCAACCGCTGTTGCCAGACTTGTCAAAAGTCCGACACTGAAATTACTCCAAAATATAGCGACCCACATCAAGAATCCGGTGATTGGATTATTTGTAATTATCACCTGGAAGTAAATCAACAATTTATTTTAACAAAATCAACAAATTTGTTTGTTTATTATTCCATTCAACCCACTTGTGCAATTCCACGGAAAAATGCGTTCAGAAATTTTGGCAAGATCCAAATTGCACCCTTTTTAGACTTGAGATATGTGTTGAGAGCCATGCAGTCAAAGAGACAAGAATCCCAGCTTAGTGTTAACTAAAATTTCAAAAAAAAAATTAAATAAATTTCAAAAATTGAATTTTAGAAAATAAAATACCAACTGATTTTTAAAAAAAGTACCATTACGCACATTTCCCTTATCCGCATCAAACCGCGGTTGCCTCTTGGTATATTTGGTAGCCATCTTGCTTAAATTTTCCAGACCAATTTGTCTCAATTTTTCCGCATGTCGTTTTTGCATATGAGGTGTGTTTTGACACATACTGTTGTTTTTATTATCACAATATTCTGTTTCTGCTGCCAGTACACCACGGATATTCGGAAATTTATCAATATCGTGAAACACGAGCAAATAAATTATGAACCTAAGAAGATTAATTTTAATTAATTTTCACTTGAAGTCTTTAAAATCGTAATTACTTGCAAAATTCTCACCAAGTCCGCCCGGTTTTTTTCATCAACATAATTCTAGAGCGGAGGACGCAAGAAACCAGCAAGGACTGACAGATTAGGTGTAATATTTTACAAAAACCTAGCCTCAAAATATATTACAGGGTTCAACAGGAGACACGTTGTGGCACCGGTCGGTGGCGCACTTCACAGGGTATGTAATAGATTATATCACAATTTCTGCCAGACACTGTATACCGACTCTCACATTTCTGATCCCAAACGATGAACACACATATTAGTTACCCTGCTCTCAGACTTAATGAAGAAATTTAGATTCTAATAGCCTTGCACCGAGTAATTTAGTTATGTCCCTGTCTTTGTATTTAAAGTGTTAAAGGTAACAAATTGGAGGTCCGACCAAATGGAGATTACTAATTGGGTAGAAATTGCTACACATAACGGACCGCCTGCGCCTGTCGGCCCCACGGACGTAAGCAAATTATACAAATAAAATGGACAGAAACCACGCAATGCATTTAACATATTCTCAGTTCCCCATTCGATGCATTAGGGATAAACTTTAGAAAAATTCAAGATAATCAGTTCTATTTTGATATTGTATGGTTAATTTCTCGGTGAATCTGGATTTACATACAAAGAGATAATTTTAATGTAAGGGCCCTAATTTACTTCTAGTCCAGATGTGCAAAAATACGCCTTACAACAAGAATGTACTGAAAACTCCAAAAGCTTAATGCTTATCTGAGTACACACGTAATGTCCAGGTTCCTTTACGGGCTGACATCAGTGGCTTCGATCGTGACGCCTAACTAAAAGCCAGTTTTATTGCGCTAGCTAAATCTCTGGGGTAAATCCAGCCCGTGGTCAACCCGCGAAACAATAAACTCACAGTGATGACTAGCTAAATTTGTATGGGTGAGTCTCCCCAAATAATTCCCAGATGCAATATTCAACCCAAGTAATATTGTGTGATAGTTCAAATATAAACACACTCTTTCAGTGTGGGAGAATGTACTGGTACTACACTACTTATGAACTAATCTCTATTTGCCCCTACCTGGTGAAGATTATCGATTAAGTGTTAAACAATAATGGAAAAAATGGCGATAGCCTTCGGCGTACATGGGGTAATAATTTTTTTAAAATGGCGCCAATCTCACATTACCCCACCCACGTTATATACGAAGCTTCCAAGTACTTATTACTTCTGGGGAAAAATGGCGACAGCCTTCGGCCTCCCTAGGGTACTTTTCCCCCGTATAACAGTGTTCCTTTAACAATTTTTCCATAATTGGGATTCTCAGTAGTGTCTCAGAGTAATTGGGGCATTTGGGGACCAACGGGGAAACAGTTGGTGTTACGGGGTCTAAAACCAAGCAATGCTTACTGTCCGCAAACTCAAACCCGAGGGTTCGATCCTACTACACGCAAGCACGGCCGAATTAAAGACCCGATTTTACTACTGTCTAAAATTGCAAGCCAAAATTAATAGGAGATTGAGACTGTGGAATTAAATGATTCAATTTGAACAATTCAGAACCGGAATAAATATCCTTAGTTATGTCATAAATAACGGCTATCATTTTCTTCAGACGGTTTTCTTATATTGGTACATTTACAATTTACATTTACAAAACGCATACTAATTTCTGCGCAGCAGAATAGCATTGTTTTTCATGTAAAATACCTTATTATATGACTAGGTGTAACAGCGAAGTAGAATATATCGTAATCCGAAAAAACACCCAAAAAGTCTTATATTCCTGGAATGTTTCCCGGGAATGTTGCCAACAAATAAATTTTAGAGAGGTCAGTGAATAGAATGATTAGTTTTAATAGATTTTTTTTTACAATAAGTGACTATTTTTTTTAACTAATTGATCTAGATCTATAGGTGTGATAGCGGTACGAGATTCATCGACAATTCCTTCTATACGTATGTAGATATACCAAATATTGTTACAATTTTTTTTATTATACTCTCTTCACCTCTGGATCGGAAGTAGGAAATGATATCCTCCTGCAGACTTTTGTCTCTGTTACATTGTAAGATGTCGCATGTGTCTACTTTCTTTTCTCTAAAAACGAGTAAGCCTTCAGCATTTCGCGTAACGTCAGTTTCATAATTAAAATTATGGGCTCGTAGAATGCTCCATCTACTCTTGTATTGGCGGTCTTTCCTTGACCCATGCCAATAATGATTGATAGTGACAGGAACGTAGCCAAAGATTGGTTTTGACATTGTGGACAGTTTTTTGAAAACTTTCCTCGAATTCCATTCTATAAATTTTTTGAATTCGGTGCTAACATTACGATACCAAGGGCCATATGGGGGATCACGAATGAGAGAATCTTTAAAGAGTACGTCCCCACCACCAATGATGGCGTAGTCAGGAAGTCCATTGACCTCTCTGAATGTCCTGACACGCATTGCGTAACCGCGCCCAGCATACGGATGCCCGAATTTTTTTCGATTGAGTTCCCCATGTACAGCGTAATAACCATAGGAGTAACGAGTAAATATTATTTCCTTATCTGGCCCTAAGTATTCCATATATTCAAATATTTGGACGACAGAATATTTTTCTAACGCTTCAATTGTGAGGTCAATCCAATTGTTGTCATGGAAACTGATGTCCGCATCTAACCACGCAACATATTTGGCATGAGGAGGAAGACGTGATACAGCGATATTGATCAAATTTTCTTTCATCCAATAAACAGATTCGGAGTTGAGTTGAATGTGGAAAGGATTGTTGGGTTCAGTCACTTGGAATTCGTGTTGATTTAAACTAGGGAAAATACATTCAATCGTGATCAGTTGCGCTTTCGTGTCTTTCATGTGTCGGGTGAAGTTATGATACAAGTCGTAGCGATTCTGGTAAGATGCTGGGTTGAAAACGGTGGCGATGACAAAGAAATTGTCTTTGTCCGATTGATGTACGGAAGATGGCGGAGGAAGGTCCTCTAAACGCGTTATGGATTTTATACCAGGACCAGGACCTGAAATATCAATAATTTGCAATAAAGGATACCGCAGGTAGGGCACGGTAAAAGACCGCCCGTAAGAATTGGCTTATTTTCGGATATGTTGTAGCCCTTGACCTCCTGAACAATGTTTGTACAAGTTCCACCAAGACGAAAGGTTAACTCGGACAGGGGTCACCAAAGTTCGACCAGCGGTCCCCTCATAACCTAAAAAATGACCCCCACAAAAGTTGTTCCAATCAGTGAGACAAGCAAGTTTTCCCTCTATCATTTCTCTCTGCGATCAACTCCCGAGGTCACAGGACAATGTGTATACTCGTGACCGTGGTGCTGACTTATAGACCTGTGACCTCGGGGGTTGACCGCAGAGAAAAATGATAGACGGAAAAGTTGCCTGTCTCAATGAGTGGAACTACTTTTGCAGGGGATATTTTTTAGGTTTGTGAGGGAACCGGTGGTCAAACTTTGGTGACCTGACCTGTGTAGTTCACCAGAGTTGGCCTTTCGTGTTGTGACCTGTACAAACATTGTTCAGGAGGTCAAGTGCTACAATATATTCTAAAATTAGCTAATTCTGACGGAGGATCTTTTGACGTGCACATCTTGCGGTATGCTTTTTCTCTTATTTCAATATAAATAAAATTTTGTCCCAAAACGTAAATGGACTGAAATAGGTGGTACCTTCCGGTTTATAGGGGCCGTTAGATTTCACTTCCATTCCATCATTTTCACCCACAGAAAGCTGCAAAATAGTTTTATGACAGAAAATATAAGTTTTCATGTTAGTATTTCCAGATTTTTACCCATAGAACATATTAATTTTGACTTTTATGCACTAAAAAATTAATTTTTGACCTGTAATGTCACTGCCAAAATAAATACAAAGACTGGTAAAATCTGTATTTGATGGTTCAACATTTTCTAGAAGAAATATCGAATTGATATTCCTGTCCAAACTCAACGACCAAGCTGGAGGATGAACTGATTAATTACGAGTTTACTAGAATTGATTAATTCTAATGAATACATTTCTCTTTGAACCAGGTGGAGGTGCAATTATGATTGCCCTGTTTCTTTGGTGCTATGCACTCAATTGAGGTTGGCAGGATGATTTTATTAACATACAATTTTACCTTCTGTGACATTTGTCTGGCATAATTTTTGCGACTATTACAATAAGTATAGGAAAATGACTTCTAGATTATTTATTCCTCAATAATTATAATCACTGGAGGGAAATTATGTTAATTTCGAATGTGGCAAAAACTTAAATGCTCTCTAAATCTCTGTTTCCAGCGTTTTTCACTTCACTACTATGGACTCCTAAGTTGAAGGGCACCCACTCATGCATTACATAAAATTTTGAACAAAGTTACCATGAAATTTTTTTAACAAATTAAAAAAAAAAAAAAATTATTTTTTATGTTAATATTTTGATTATAAATTCAGAGATAATAAATATGAATACGAACACATTGGTTTTGACTGTCATCTTTCTTTAAATTATTTGGTCTACATTACATAACTGATTAAATATTTCAAAATTTTTATGAAAATAAAATATTAGTTTTTCAATTTCCTTAAAAGAACTAAGGATAAGGCGTCTCATGTATCCCCAATTTGAGTCTAGACCTCGCACGTGCTCCACTATGTGGAGAAGCGGAGTTTTCAAATTTTGAACTGAAGTCAAATTAGAAAAAAAATACAATTGTTTATAATTTAATTTTTGAAATCGGTACTGATATTCTGAACTTGACCTTCTCGAACTTTCAGGGAAAGGTCAACTCAGAAATTTGGACATCTGTAGTAATTAATTGGGTTTGAATTTTTAGTTAGTGAATGATGGAGGTCACAGAACAAATCGTCTCCAAAATTGAACCGACCGTGAGTGTATTTAAATTTATCATCAGTAAAATAGTAATTTGTCATTTCATTGAGGCCAAGGATTTTAGAACAAACTGTTATTAATAGTCGGATTGGTTGTTCCGACCGTTCAAAAATTCATTAGTGAGTTTCCTCCTCAAAAATAACTCTTGTGTTTCGTTTCGATTTTCAGATGGAGAATGGTAGTACGGAATCTGACCCTGACCCAGACCATGACCTGAAATTCACAACTCCGACACATTTCACAAGGTCAAAGAATTTAGTGAATTTAAAATCGCCGCTAGTTACATTACAACGTTTGAAGATGGACGTTGACCCCAATAATTTGAGTGGTAGTTCCAGGAAACAGGTATTCACACCCAAACCTGACCTTGACCCCTTGACCCCAACGACAATTGAGAAAGACAATAACATGGACTGCATTGTTTGTGGTGTGACGGTGAACGTGACCGTGAGTGTATCCTCAGCATCAGTGAATCAAAAAACCGTGAGAGCCAAGGGTTTGATTCAACTCCTTCGCCTCCCACAAACTCCATTCTTTCATGATTTCAAATCAGGGCAATTTTGTGAGGATTGTCATCAAAATATTTTTAATGTCGTTGAAGAGTTTGGAATGTTGGAAAAAATTCAAGAACAATTGGCCAAGAGGAAAGAAGAGGTCAAGACATTAGTGAGGGCAAATTATCAGAGGGTCACGAGGTCATCCACTAAGGACTCCTACGAAGAAATTGTTCATCGGTTGTTTAAACGTAAGTATCATATTTTTTTCAAGGTAACTTCACAATTTCCGTGCAAGGTAAGCTCATACTGTCTGAAAGAAAGTGAAGGAGAATTTTCCAACATTGTCACCAATTAGAGCAAATATCGATAACACGATTTTTCTTTAGTGTTTCGAAAGTATGAGCTTACCTATTACGAAATTATTGTCAAGTTGTCTTGTTTATTTGTCCACACCATATTCTCAAAATTTTAAACTCACGATTTTTTGAACGAACGCTCTTTGAATTTTTTTCAGAAATTGGTGAAACAGATACGGATGAAACTGGAGGTCCTCGCCGTGGACGTGGTCGTCCAAAGCAAAAGGTCAGGGGCAAGGTCAAGGTCACTATAAAAGAACCGTCACCTCCCACCCACGGTAAGTCCTCACGGTTATCCACATTAATTATAATTAACATTTTTAATTGTCAATTTTTTTTTAAATATACAAATAGACGACCTTCAACGGAAAGGACGCCGAGGTCAAAAACGAAAAATGACCAAAGTGGTCGAGACAGAATTAGAATCCGTATCTAAAAAGCCGCGTCCTGTTGAGGTCACCGTCAAGGCAGAGGTCACTGATCCAGAAAATAACGAGAATGACCCTGATGTTGATAATGATAATTTCATTGGCCCTGACTTTTGTGACTCTGACTCCTCCGACCAGAACGAAAACGAACCCGAGGAAATTGAAAATGACCACCAACTCTTAGTCCCAGTGACTGTTCCAGAAAAGGTCAAGGTGAAGAAAAAGAAGAAGAAGAAGGAACGGAAATTGAATGCAGAGGTCACAGTCAGAGTTAAAAAGGATATACCGAAACCGTATAAATGTGGAGTGGACGGTTGCGACAAAGCCTTCAGCACTGATGGGAGACGACGTCAACATGATCAAAGGATTCATGGAGGTCAGAATTACAAATTAAAATGTTTAAAGAGAATTAAACTGAAACAAAATATTATTGGCAAAAATTGAAACTCAAAATGGGTTGAAAATCTTTAGAAATCTAAAAAGTATGTGAAAATTTAAAAGTAGACAGGTTTTTATACATACATTTTGATAATTTTTCTATTAAATTGATAGAAATTGTGCAGAACATCTTCATAAATTTTGAAAAATGTAGAAATATCTTAGAATTTGAAGGAAAAATTCACATTTTGTTATATTTTGTATTAAATTGACAAAAATTGTGAAGA
>JAQFYE010004416.1:0-13434 GCA_034694305.1 Protaphorura glebata
AGATTGGATTTTTTTAATTTTGAAAGTATGGTATAATCCCAAGCTATTGCAAAATCTGATTCTAATTTTTTCAAAATCAGAATTTTGTAAAATTCTAATTTTTTCAAAATTCTAATTTTCAAAATTCTGATTTTTTTAAAATTCTAATTTGACAATAATGACTTTTGGTTTGGAAATGTACAAAAATCCTCATACGTATAATATAATACAGTTGTGGTTGTTGCTGACTCAAATATTACAAATGGGCTCAGCTGGCAGCTGCTTTAATTCAATATCTAAATAAGCCGACGTCAAAATTGCGTCGGAAAAAATGTGCACGTTGGACAATAATATATTCAACGTACAATTTCATTGAAATCCTTTTTCACTTAAAACTGGCCTTGCCAGGAGTTATCCCACCCGTAACATGAACTGTAGAACGGCCATATCCCTCAGAGTCTATGAAAAATAGAACATATCCTGCGGCAAGTCTTAGCAAATTGGTGTATTTACATAAACAGACTTAAAGTAGGGTAGGCTGGGCAAATTATTCCCACTCTTGTGCCTGGGCGATTCACAGGGTCCTTATCTGGTATTATATGAAAGTATCGATTCGGACTCATCAAGTATGCGATCTTCTTCAAAACTTAATTTTTTTGAAATTTTAAACCTTTACTAACCTCAGTAAAACAATAAAATTATGTAACCATGGTAACGAGGTTCAAAAAACAAGATGCGGGCTAATTATTCTCACTCCCTGGGCTAATTATTCCCACACCCTGGGCTAATTATTCCCACTTCCTGGGCTAATCATTCCATACCCCTGGCTAATTTATCCCACAGTAAACAGTTGTATTTTTACATTAGCCGGCAGTGATGGAAAAAATTAGAGATGGACCGGGTAGTGGTACCCGGCGAATACGGAGTACCGGGTAGTTGGTCCCGGCCGATGGCCAGGTAACGGGTACCCGGCCGGGTAATTGTTTTTGGTACAAGTGGGATGTCTATGGAAAGCCCGCGAAATCGCGATTCGTTCTGTCGTTCGAAAGACGTCGTTTGACTCGCCATACTCACTGCACAGCTTAAAGAGAGGATCGACAGAATGAAACCTATCACGTTGCCGGTAAATTGAAATTAATATTACTTTTAAGAGGGATGTAATTTAACTTAACTGATATCCGAATGCCGGTTGTTGTAACAGACCCTTATAATGCGTAATACCCAATAAAAGTTGAGCTTGAATTTTACTGATTCCATCAATTGACCATATGAGGGGAAATGGAGGATTTAACAATTTGCTCGATTTACAACGCTCCGCCCAGTGCTTTACCTCAAAATACGGGTAATTCGGCAGCCAAAGATAAATGCGTTCAGCATCAAGCACATGAGTCATTTTGGGATTTTCTCGCAGAAATAAGTGGTAAAGCAGGATCAGGATATCCTTGATTTTAATCAGATATAAATCAATTGATTTTTTAAAAAAGATCATTGATTAAATTAAAATCAAATATTGATTTTTTTAAGAAATGATCAATTCTGAAAGAATTCTAAAAAAATCAATTGATTTAAACCTGAAAATCAATTATTTGAATCAATAAAGAAATCACGATTTAAATAAAAAAAAAAGTCATGATTTAAATAAAAAAAGATCATGATTTGTATTGCTCCTAAAAACCAATATAAATCTGATTTAAATTAAAAAAAATCATGATTTATATTGCTCCTAACAAATCAATATAAATCTGATTTAAATAAATATTAATAATTTTTTTGACTTAAAAAAATCATGATTTTTATACACCCTTTGAATTTCAATGCCGTTACTGGATCAAAAAGAAAATCTTTTAAAATGGCGTGTCGAAAATTTTTCCGTTTTCCGAACAGTTTTCCGACTTTGGCGAATCTGGCAAGAAAGTACTCGTCTGCTCCAGCTAGTACTGTCTATAACGAGAGACTGTTATCCGAAGCTGGAAACTGGAAACATTTATGAGGCAAAAAGAAATCGACTAGCTCAGTCTAATGGAGGAATGCTTACTTTTATCCACCACAACATAAAACGCATGGAATTTAACTATTAGAATACGAAGAGAGAATGAAATAGACTTTCCAATAAATTGTAATTCGCTATATTCATTATTTTATCAAAAAATTGTAATATCAGATGTGGTGGAATCTGTGCTTAAACATTTAAAGTACAGTTATACTACCAGGGAAATACCGTTTTTTGGGCAGGCAGAACAGGTAATAAATAAACTTAAAAACTCATCCGATTTTGAAATCTACATTTCTCTACCTTTCCACTTGCACCAAAAAAAATTACCCGGCCGGGTACCCGGCCGTGTCCGGGTAGTCTCGGCCGGGTACCGGGTACTCGGTACCCGGTATTACCCGGCCGGGTTACCCGGTACCCGGTCCATCCCTAGAAAAAATTAGCCAGGTTCCCGAGAACCGTTTATTTGATATTCGGGGCAAAATTATGTAAATATGAACTTAATCACGTGACGATAAGGACAAATTAGCCCAAATGTTGTGGGAATAGTTAGCCCGTTCTTGCTTTTTATCAAAATTTGGATAATGTTATCAAAATTATGAAAATAGTTAAATTTTTCTATGCTTTTATGACAAGTGTGAGTAATAGGACTTACAAAAAGTGGGAATAATAAGCCCGGTGGGATTAATTAGACCTGCCTACCGTATCTGTATTTAATTAATTAATATTTAATTCTGTACTTACGAATATTTTCTGTTAGTATGTGTTACACCATAATGATATACACCCAAATTTATTTAATTATTCAGTCTTACCATAACTTCAATTTCCCCCGATTACACTTCATCGGCGAGAATTCTTGTTTTAGGTATGAAGACAATAAAGGACTAATGATTTTAATAATTACACGCAGTATAGACATTCACCGTAACGTATGACGAAGCATCGCAGAATGTTTTTTATAAAAGATGAGTTAGGGTACAACAGGTACCCCTAGTACGAGGGCTTGAGGCACCAATGGAATTAACTTTTCAGTATGTGAATTCCCGCGTTCCCAGAGAATGGACCCGATCAGGCAGTACTCATTTTCTCTTTTCTCCTTATTTTATTTCAGGTTATTGCGTTCTGAATTTCTCTACATTTTATAGCAATGCTTCCTGAATGTAGTTTTGACTCACTATCCGTCTATAAGGGGCTTTTCCTTCTGATTTTTACTTAAGCGTCGCTCCGCGGTTCGTACTTGAAAGTGGAATGGTTTTTAATTTTCTTTTGCAGGCGAATCTAAGGAATTTGTCGAAAGGATAA
The DNA here is from genome assembly GCA_034694305.1 of Protaphorura glebata. NCBI lineage: Eukaryota > Metazoa > Arthropoda > Collembola > Poduromorpha > Onychiuridae > Protaphorura > Protaphorura glebata. The sequence goes on from JAQFYE010004416.1 coordinate 3,275, forward strand.
CGCGGTGAATTAATGGCTCTCCCTTGGTCCTGATGGGGGTGCCCGAAAATGAAACCCTCTATAAAGCATGTCCCAATTAGTGCAGGTCCCAACGAACATAATCCCAGCAAAATTCAACAGGTGACAAACCAAACCAGTTTTCTAATTAAAATTTGTTTGCTGTTTATATACTTTTTACACCCCCCCCCCCCGGTATCTATCAAATTACTTTCTATTGTTAAAAGTGGGATTTCTTCCGCATTAATACTTTTGTCTTGTAGTTTGAACTCCAATCTGACTTACGAAGTAAGAATTCGTGCTCGGTAATCCGCCGATTACTAAATCAAATTGTCGAACACTTAAGTATTATATATGATTGGTTTTGGCCCCGGAGTGCTCTCAGAAAGTGCAAATTTCTTTCTGAAGTAAATATGCTTAACTTAAATTTATAATAAATTTATGATTAGATATATCTAATCAGAATCATGGCCAAAATAAGTTTTTTGAATTTTTTATAATGCAACTAATGTGCCTGTCTCAGCATTGACGCGAAATGAAAAACGATTCGAACAGCATGCGTTTCAACACACGATTTCATTTTTTTTATAGGTGGGTACCTCAGTATTTTTTTTTTAAATTTTCGAAGATAAATAAAAAAAGTACTTCATTTTTACACGAAAATATTTTAGCCCCCCACTCCGAGGAGAACTACTACTAAGAAAACTGGGTGTCGGGTCAAGGTCCTGGTATACATGTCATGGCCCTTGTCAGTGTGATATTTTTTCGTACTTATACTCTGGGTCTTGAACTGCATTTGTGTTCTGACAAACGAAGTAAGAGTTCGTGCTGTTGTTGTTTGCAAAATTGGAGTCTTTCTGGCACATTTTTGGCACGCAGACTTAAAGAAAATGAAAATTACTTTAAGTTAATATGTGTAAATTAAATGAAACGACTTAATGGCATTTCAAACGTTAATTTGTAATTTTAGTGCATATTCATTTCGAATGTATTCTTGGCGGCGACGGCTTCGGATTAGGTCAAGGAATTTTCACGAGTACCCAAGATGAAATCCATCAATGCATTGTGATTCATAACCATTACACTAAACCATTATTAATAGCACAACCAGGGGACTGAAATTAATATAATTGTTAGATGTACATTTTCCTGAGACACTAGATTGGGTAGCGTAGCCGAGTGGACTGAGATGATTCAGGATTTTGACCTATGAATTCAAATGCAGTTTGCCGAGTCTTTGATTGGTGATTTGAATACTAGACTAATTCCTGCATAAAATTATCTACAAATTGTTGCCGGAATTAATAAGTACTACAGCCTGCTGAATTTGCCATATCCCATATCCGAATCGTGCTAATATTTTGGGTCCGTCCGTCGGAGCATCATCAACTTTAGTGGGTGCTATGATTCCCCCGGTTTTATGTGGCGTTTTGCTTTGAACTGTTTTTCCAAATTGAAGTCTCATAATTACTTTAGAAAGTTTTGAAGTAAACACTCTGTTTGCGTAAATCAATTTTTTCTCTTTGCTTGGTGTATAATTACTTAAAGATAATATTCGTATAACCTAATTATTTTTTCTTGTATGTACTCATATTGTTCGGTTGGTTACATTGAGTAGTTAACATGGAAGCAAAAAGAAGTACACCTTCTTTCCATTCGATACTGCAAATCGGAAGAATTGAACCCCAACACAGCGAACCGAACCCATGAGTAATAAAATGAAATACATTCTTTCATATTGTACTTGTTTAATTATTAATCACAAATCAAATGATGTTTACTGCAAATTCTACATTTCATAATTAAAATTAATAAATCGTTTGGAAATTAACCTTTTTCTATAATTATGTCAGACACGGACATTTAGAAAAGAGAACTAGTAGGACAAATGAAGACCCAAGGAGAGATCATATGGTACTACGCATATGTCATTTTAATTTTCCACAAATGTATTTCTCACTAATTCCCAGGAATTATATCATGTTTGATAACTTATTAATTCCAGTATGGTGTTGACATTAGTTTGTCCACTGAAGCTTAGTAGGTCAACCTTTGATCATTTAGATAAGTGTAGGCACCCTGCCGTTTTTTTCGGAAGGCAGGACCTTTGATATCAGCATTTGATATACAACAAATTCATTTTCTTGTCGATTTTACCACCAGCAAATTTTTCTCACTTTTCTGCATATAATTTACAGAATCGCACTGTAACTAAAGATCGGCCCGGAGGGCAGGGAATTTCTTCAAATTTAGACTGCAGAAAGCAGTTTAGACGCGGTTTTCCTTGTTTTTAAACCAAAACGTAGGACAATACATGACAATTTTTCTAAAGCAGGTCATTGGTCACGACATTTCTCAGGACAATACGAGTTCCCTAAAGCAGGACTACCCTGCCCAAAACAGAATGCTGGATCAGCCCGAGTTAAGGGTGCGATTCCTTCGGACTGAAATGTGTAGTGGTTGCATGACAGTTATTTCCCGGCCGAAGTTTCATTGTGTACAATCTGTATAAAAATTATTTTTATTATGCCTAAAGCTCGGATCCAATGGTCCGGTCCCGGTCCACATATTGGACGGTCCGGTCCTTACTCAGGACCGGACCGTCCGAGCTGTAAGTATGCCAGGCGTTTATGTATGTGGAAAATTATTATTGACTGCCTGTATATGACCTAGTTGTTGCAGAATTATCTGGAAGTGTCACATTTTACGATCTCAGTGGGCAAGAAGAGACCTTTGATATGAATGGTAATGCTTATTTACATTTTGTGTTCTAAGTTTTCCTTAGCCAACTATGCGTCGCTTTTCTCTTGAAATATTTCTCTTGCACTGCAACAGATGATTCATTTCTCGTTGCGCATCTACACTTGACTAAGCATGGGGCGGGGACGTCTACCAGAATCGGCGGTTACTTAGCATTATATCCACTTGAAGGTGTCTAACGCCCCAAATAGAGTTTTTTTTATTTTTTTTCCTTTTTTCAAAATTAGCATTACTATTACGGGATAAACAATACACAAACCAGAAAAATATTCGAAAAACAACCATTACAACATCAAATGATTTCGAATTATCAACCTTGCTTCTGCGACAGGTCCAGTGATTCCCATAGATCTCTCCGACTTTCATGCACTATAATAGACAGACGAAAGAGTTGTATCATCGTTTGTAACAAGAGTCTAGTAGTCTGGCAAGTTTAAACATTACGATGTCTACATGGGCCATGAGTACCAGGGATGCCCTGGATAACCCGGGATACCTGTTCGATAGAACTATACAAACCTTCGATACATCGAAGGTTTTTGCCCGAAGAGTTTTCTACGCTGACGGTCCGATTAAACTTTGTTTGGAAATACAAAGTGAAGCAGCGTGCAAAGTTTGATGCTATTCGGAAACGATGCCCAGGTTAAACTTTGGCGACCCATAGCACTTGGGAATTTTTTATATTTTAGTTACTACATCATAGCAGGTACGTAAGACTGAGCTATACAATTGTCCATTGCGTGGGCGCGTGCATGCGTAAGTGAGGGATACTCCAGAGGTCGTATTATTTAGAATCATTTTAAATTTGGTGTGAATAACAGTTGGCCCATAGCCGGGGACGAGCTGTGCATTTGTGCGCCCGTGTGCAAAATCGGATTCCGCACCTTACATTTGAATTCTTTTTGGATTTAACCTGAAAATAAGTAGCCAGCATAGAAGCTGTGGCCTCTAGTTAGTTTCCTCATTTGCAATTAGTTTTAACAGGTTTACGCCCTTTTTGGAATTATGCATTCCATTTCTGCGAAATGAGAAACTGCGACATTCAAAATCTTTCATTTTATCAGCATAATTCTTAACATCATAAATTATCAGAACACATTACGGCCGTAGAACTGTTTACTCGATCCTTCCGTTTGCATTTCAGTGTCCACAATTATAATAATTTTTTTTCCTTCGGAAATTTATGAAAACTTAATCAACCGGCTTTTGCATGATTTGTTTGTGTATTTTTGCAAGTCGAAACTGCACAGGATGGCATTTTGTGAAAACAAAATCAGTGTTAGGTATTTTAAGACAGCTGAACGTACATGTCAACACTACACACTCCACTGCCTGACAGACTGACTGCCTCTGCTGCTAGGTGTACCCCTTCCATACCCCTGACTTCCCGTACTCTCGCTGTACATATTAAAAATATGTGCAATGTTTTCGTGAAAATGTGGTATAACAATTTGCCAGAGAACGTGCCGTTTGAGAAATTGACATTATTTACACTAAATGTTTTTTGTTAAGCAGTTGGTAATTCTCCAAGCTTAGTTGTTCTTTAAATACGGTTTAGCAGTAAGTGAGGTTCTGGTAGTTGCTGACTCAAATATTATCATTACGCTCAGATGCCAGCTGCTTCACATCAATATCTAAATAAGCCGACGTCAAAATTGCGTCGAAAAAATTTGCACGTTGTACAAGAATATATTCGACGTACAATTTCATACAAATTCGTTTTCACTTTTGTATACAAATGTCCTCGTATTTTCTGTAGAATCTATATAGACTGTTCTAAAAATATCTCACTTTCAGGTTGTACATTTAACTAATAGGAGCCGTAAGGGCAAGTGTACGTAAGAAATAAATATAGCATGCTTTATAATTGAAAAGTGTTCCTGCCAAAAAAACGAGACTTTAATCAATAATCTAGATCAAAAATCAACACGTTACGAGAATTTAAATTACATTTGAAATTTGTAAGGAAACCTTAGTGCAAAATTATGGAAGACAAGTATTCTCCAAGAGTTCTCCGCTAGGTTTCCGCTTTTCAAGAAACATATACATATATTTGCTATTTAAAGAAAAGAGTAATTACTTCAAATTCCAAAGCCAAATGTCAGCTCGCGCGGTTGTTATTGAAAACTTAATATTCCTAATGTCCATCCTAGATTTATTCACATACACCCAACGGCGACACCTGTTGAATTCGGGATTTATTATTTAAAAATTGATATTAAAAAAAAATACACCTACATTAATTGACATAGCCGCTGAGGCCGAATCAAACATCATCGCTTATTTTTGGGTTGCTTCCCATTTGGCCTAGAGACGTACAACGTAGGTACCATCTAGTAGTAGGAAAAACCAGTGGAAAAAACCTCTTTAAAGCAACCACCGGGAGTGCAAGTCCGAGGAATCGAACTCCAGCACAGCGAGACAAAATGGGCCAACCATACCATCATGCTGCAATGGACTTGCTAAAAATTGATATTTTGGTGCAATTATTTTACCTCGGGATCTAACTCAGTTTCAGGAAGACGAAGGAGGTGAATCTTAACTAGTAGTTGTCGAGGTAGCCGATAATAGCAATCAGCAATTTGTGCCCAAGTATTTCAAGTTACGCATCGCTACTCAGATAATTGACAGGCTTTGGAAGTAACGCTGGCTAATATTCGCACTGAATGGGTTAAAGGAAAAAGCTAACAGAGACCCACTCTGTTAGTTGCGGGGAAAGTGACGAAGTTTTATGTCCTCATAGTGGGTAAAACTTATTTAAAGCAATCTCAGTCAGTTCAAGCCACAAGACGAACTTAACCCCAGTCAAGTCCAACAGCAGAGGTGAAACCGTACCATTTTCGTGGAATTTTCAATTTATATTTTAATCATTTACATTTACTATCAAATTATTTCCTTTTGCTAAAAGAGTGAGTTGTGCAAATTACTATTCCTGTTTTCTAGTTCGAACTGCTTCTGGGTTGTGAAATACGAAACAGGAAATTATTTGGGGTAGTTAGCCGATAACTAAATAAAATTACTGGTCTATTATTGAGCTTTTCATTTGTAGGTGGTTTTCTAACTTCTCTTCCATTCTGGATTTGTAGGAAGTGAAAATTACTTTGGGGCGTTAACATGCTTAACTTAAATTATATTTTTTTGGCATTTCAATCTTTCGTTAGAATTTTGGTGTACCCTTGTTGACGGCTTCAGATTATTTCAATGAAATTAAATGTCCACCCAAAATGTAACCCAGCGATTACGCGAGGACTCATAAGCATGAGACACAACTGTCATAGACAAATTGGCGATTGATATTTGTTCGGGATCTCGTATCCCAATTGTAAAAAATGATTAAACTCACAAAATTGTAAAGAATGTTTGGATTCCGCAGAACCCAATAGTAAACAATGTTCAAACCCGGAGATCCGAAATACAAAATGTTCGGCCCCGCGCGGGTTGTATACTGAATAGTCACGACTCCCTCAAGTTGCTTAACTGTAATTACTGTAACACTAAAATTGACTCTCTACTATATGCGACAACAAAGTAGTCATACGTGAGTTTAAAACTCCGACTGATAAGCTCGGGCAATCTTGAACTCTGAGTTAACGACTCGGGCTGACAAGCGTATCACTTGTTCTTAGCTCGCACAGTCAAGAACTGAAACATAGATTTACAAACAGAAAAGTGGAGAACTTGGAGGCTAGGAGGACCACCTCCTAGCCTTGGCCATTGGCCTATAATTATCAAAGCTAGAGTCACGCCAGCCCGGCATTCCTCCAGTCCATAGAAAGAGAAGAACAGGAAAGGACTGAGACAGCCCTGGAATCTTACATTTCATACAAACGTTAATTGGAACTGCGAATGACCGGCGCCGGTGTGACCTACAATGATTAGAAACTGAATAAGTACTGAAAAGAATGTCATCAACAGGATGCGCATATACGACTAACAAAGGAATAGAATATCATCTGTTGAATGCGGTTATACGACTAATAAATGCGTCACATTCCGTGAACAGCATGCGAGTATACGACTATTAATGAATAGAATTCTGAAATGAAGAATTACTAGAATTTAAGTTGAATGTCATGAACTGATCTGTCCAAATGATTTACACAAACTTCCAAGCATTTTTGCAAAATGCGAACAATATTTAAATGTTAGTTGCTCATTTCCCCTAGACATTAATTTGGGTATTGAACGTTGCCTCTTGGCCTGACCTCCCTGGGATTAGAGCTCGGACGGTCCGGTCTTTACGGTCCGAAAATGGTCCGGTCCCGTCCGACTTTTTTTTGGACCGATGGCAACTGTCCGATCCCGGTCCAGGTATTGGACGGTCCCGTCCAGTCCGGTCCTGCGTTAAGGACGGGACCAGGAGCTCACCGCCCAATCTCTATAATGCTAGAGTTTGAACGGTCCTCGGTAAAATGGTCCGGCCCCAGTCCAGTCCCGCTCCAGGCCCGACTTTATTTGGACAGATAGAAACGGTCCGGTCCTGAGTCAGGGCCGGACCGTCCGAGCTCTACCTGGGAGAAGTGGCGCACACCTGGACTTTTAACATTTCATGTCTATTGCGTCGAGCGTTGGATCCACGATTTGAATACTAGACTGAGTGCTCCATAAAATTTCTACAAATGTATATCTCACTTTTTCGGAATTTGTATCATGGTGAAATTATCATATCAACATACATCTCAAAACCGGTAGTACTCGGAATTATTATGTGTTGCGTAGGCAAGACATTAGGAGAATGTGTTGTCTGTCCGTCCGTCTGTCCGTCCACCCTTTTCATGCAGTAAACGTTGACGGTCGAAATTTTCAGTGTAGCTACACAAGGTCACAAGACACAGCAAGTGTTAATATGACCTCGCCAGGTGATTTCTAACCCAACGTCACCAGAGGTCAAATGTATTAATGTTGACGGATTTCAACGAAATTAGCAGGGTAAGTACACAAGGTCACAAGAATCGTTGAGTGTTAATTTGACCTCGCCAAGTGATCTTAGAGGTGACCAGAGGTCACGTGCAGTAAATGTTGACGGATTTCAACGAAATTAGCAGGGTAAGTACACAAAGTCACAAGAATCACCGAGATATGATTTCGCCATGTAACCTCTGAGGTCTCCAGAGGTCACGTGCAGTAACCGTTGACGGATTTCGACGAAATTTCTAAATTAGGTAGGTACAGAAGGTCACAAGATTCACCGAGTGTTAATATGATCACGCCAAGTTACCTCTGAGGTCACCAGAGGTCACGAGCAGTAAATTTTCGCTGATTTCAACGAAATTCATTGGGTAGGTTTACAAGGTCACAAGAATGACTGAGTGTTAATATGACCTCGCCAGGTGACCTATGAAGTCACCAGAGGTCACATGCAGTAATTGCTGACGGATTTCGACGAAATCTATATTGCAGGTACACAAGGTCACAAGAATCACCGAGTGTCAATATGACCTTGCCAGGTGACCTCTGAGGTCACCATCCGTCACGTGCAGTAAATGTCGACGGATTTCAACTAAATTTACAGGGTAGTTACGCAAGGTCCCAAGAATCACCGGGTTTTAACATGACCTCGCCAGGTGACCTCTGACCCAAGGTCACCAGAGGACAAATTTGCAAAACCGCTCGGGATTGCTTTAAGCGTGCATAAATGCAATAAATAGTGCGTGTGAGATGGTGATTCCGACCCAGGTCACCATTTAGCTATCTAGCTATACGGAGTGCCTATGAGCTTCGATGCAACACATGGATACTGCGTCTTACGACGGTTTATTTATTAAACCATCGAAACACCTATCAGCTCGAGCACCCGATTTTTAAAAATATTTGAAACTTTAAATAAAATGGCGAAGAGGGGAGTCCTTGTTCTCATGATTTAGTAAAGGATATCCCATATAGGTTTCATCCAAATTGATCCCAAGACCTAAAACTTTTTCAAAAATTTAATAAAATCAGAAAAGCTGGGAAATGTTTGGAATAATAAATTAGAAGACGGAAAACCTCAAAACTTGGCATATTTGAATGTATTTTTGCCCAGAATGCAATATTTTTATAATATTAAGTTGATATTATTTTGCGGGTGAAATTGGATTCGGATATGCAAAGTTTTGAGGTTTTCATCTTTTAATTTGTTCCACATTTTTCAGCGGTTTTCTGAGAAAACAAATTATTTTTAATTTTTATAATAGTTTTGTGTTCGGTTTTAGTGGAAAGTCCCATTTAATATCCCATATCAAAAATGCTGAGAACAAAGACTCCCTGTAATTTATTTCATCAAATATTTTTTAAAAATCCGATTTTGAGAGTTTAATTATCGGACTTTTGTTAAGGGATTCCAGAGATCACCAACCAATTAACGAAATGTTTGTCTTCATTCCGTCTACTAGAATTTTTTGTTGCGTATTACAAGAAATAACACAAACCAGATGAAAGTCTGCATGGCGTTGGCCAAGCGTACACACAAATATTTAGTTTTCTATGCATTATGTCAATATACGTAGGTATCCCTGACATTTCTTATGGATGCTGTGCCCTGCTAATTTTCTATAAAACTACCGAAATCGTTTTTGGTTTACATGTGACCGACACTTTCACAGATTCTGGATAAAATTATTCCCGAAATGCACATCTTAATTTTAAAAATACCGGCTATACTATAATCGAAAGTAAAAATTATGAACCCGTGCACGTTATATACAAAGGTGCCCATTCATTAAGTTCAAATTAAGGAGCACTGATTATAGACAAATAGATAAATAAATAGAATATACCAATTAGGTGTCGCTTGAGATATTCACAATATTTAGCCTTAAGTTTCAATACTAGAACATATTTGAACATGTATTGCGATAATACACAGCATATGTTGGTTGTACCCGACTCGAAGATAATCATTTTTTCAGATGTCACCCTTAGGCATGACAAAATCCGGAAATCTCTATTCGTCGTGTTAATTATTTTCATCTGAATTTATCAACATTTTACAATAACTTATTTTTTTACTAGAAGTGTCACTGATTTTATTTTCGTGTAAATAAATGGTTGAACCATCAATATATTTTCCGACTCAGAATAATGTCACTCACTTTAATGTTTGTACATAAATTTATACATGTTGTTGTTGCACATGCCAGTGAATTTGAACCTTTCTTTTCATATGATTTAAACTCAATTTGGTGTTGCTTTTGAAATACATGAGTTGAATATCTCATGAAGATAATTTGAGATGTACACGAAGTTTTAGGCACGTCGTGACTAAAATTAAAAAATAATTTCAAAATTGATATTTTGTTGTAAATATTTTTTTCCTATCTTAACATTAGATGTTCGCGCACTGCGAAATGGAAACTGCAAAAACTCCTAGCTAATGCAGGCAAGGTGAATGGTAAAAGGCATTATGGCTTTAATGTAAGGTTGAT
>JAQFYE010004417.1:0-13434 GCA_034694305.1 Protaphorura glebata
AAAAATGTGATAATTATCAGATAATTATCATGATAATTATCATGATTTTTAAAAGTCGAAAATTTCCGATAATTATCAGATAATTATCAAAAATCCGATAATTATCGGATTTTTTGATTTTTATATAAAAATCATGATTTTTTCGAACCCTGCAACCTATGTTAAGAAAACTGTCAAAAAAAATTTGCCTCCGGTGGCCGCTCCGCGGGGGCCGCGCTCTTGCGCGCGGGCGTCCGTTTCTGACACTAAAGCGAAAGAAGTAGAACCCCTGTTTGTGCCTACGTGGCAATTCGTTGTTGATAAAACGGCGAAAAAAAGTAATTCGTTGTAGATAGAATGGCCAAAAAAAGTAATTCATTGTAGCTGAAATGGTAATTCCAAAATGTCAAAAAATGTACTCCTTTCAGACTACGAAAAGTTGGTCACTCTGTACTAATCCTACCTAGCATTTTTCTTATTTTTCAATAGATACATTTCTTATCCTTATCCTATTTACGCAATGCACTACCACTTCGGTTCTAACTACCTGTTTCTTTTCCCAAATTTGGTTCTACTTCTAAGTATATTTTTTTTAAGTTTAGTTTCTAACCTCATGTGTTTTTCTGGTTATGGTTTCAAGTGCCAGTCATTTTCTGGTTTTGGTTCTGACTAGCACGATTTTTGGTTTTGGTTCTATGTAACTATCAATTATATATCTGTTGGTTCTAACAATCAATAATTATTTTTGGGTCTGATTCTAACTAATCTTTAAGTTACTTACATACTTTAGCTACTTACATACGACCTGCACCTCATCATCCTCCACAAGGATGTCGGCTAAGTTTTTCATGATCATTAATTCTTCCGCCGCTCTCCATGCCATAGTTTAAAATGCGAATTAATATCAACTAAACTTTTCAAAAAATCACCGCAACGCTAGGAATGTCGAAATTCAAAATCCTCCACAACTGGAAAATAAAAGGACTCAGGCTCTACTCATAGGACACGAGGAGATGAAGATTCAAAATAGTGTGGAACTCCCACCTTCCAGGCCCGCCCGAATTCGTCTCATTCTCTTTCATTGGTTTACTACTACTACTTTGAAAAATAATTTTAAATCAAATGGAATTTTTAACTGGATATAAGTCATCAAGTCATCTTAATTAATTTTTCATACATCTCGAAAGATTCCTAATTTATTCAGGAAATGTTCTAAAATTGATGTTCTTTTTTTTTAGATTAAAATACGTAAGTCGAACTTGTAGAAAATACATCTAGTGCCAGATTTCCGTAAAATACTCAGAATTTTGACACATACCGTAAATGACCGATTAGTAGACCCGCCTACTATTCGTTCAGGCCAGGTCGGAGGTCACAGACTTTCACCACTTTCTCCATAAGGGTACATGGAGAAAGGTGGAGAAAGACCCGCTCACTATTTGAACCCCGCTCGCTATATTTGATACCAGCCTACTATTCGGTCATTTACGGTAGCTCAGCTCAGCAGTGTTATTTCACCCTATATTATGAGAAAATTCAAAATTATGTTGGCAAAATATCTTTGATAATAAAGGAACATTTCAATTTGGAGAAATTGAGAATGTTTCAAATTGAGAGTAATTGAAAACTGATATTCTTGACCGTAATGAAAGTACATAACTACGTAATTAACTAACTAGCAGTACCAGCAGTAGCCCAAAATACGAGTTCCTACTCCTACCGTGGGTTTGCATGTAATGTGCTAGGTGGTAGAAAGTAATGTGTGTTTCAATTTCAATTCAAAGCGGCGCTGCAACTTACTAAATCCCATACAAATTGAATTGCGAAAAGCTTCGATGAAAACGAAATTGGAGGTTTGTTAACTCCAAATTGATGCTGATGAGTCAACACATCCATTTTTGAAATAAATTCAGACTAAATACTCCACCAATTTGAATCTTAAGAGTGCTGCCACGTCTTCCAATTATGTATTTTTCAAGAAAATAGTTTTTTGGACTGGATTTTCAAAAAATGTTCTCACCCAATGTCCAACACAAATGAATCCAAATAAATCTAAAGGAGAGGGCACACATCTTATGGCAAAATGTTGGCGTTGGAATTCGTTGGATTTTTGATATGTTGTAACCCTTGACTTCTGAAACAACTTTTGTGAAGGTCATGCCCTAAAAAGTCTAACCGTTCGGTCGCTAAGAATACACAGGTGGGATGTGTAATGCCATCGAGTGACTTTCACTTTCACTCAGCACCGTAGAATCGCACATGCCCACCTGTATATGTATATCTCTAGAGGCCAAGCCGGCAAGCAAGCACTTTTGGTGGTAGAAACTTCTCAAAAGTTGATCAGGAAGGCAAGGGCAACAACATATCAAAAATCCGGCGCATTACAGTGGCGTACATTTGTTCATAAGATCTGTGCCCTCTTCGTTAATTCTGTTCGGTTCCGCAAGAGAAAAGTCATTTGACTACAAATACTATATCTGTATTAGTCGTTCAATCTTATTGTTAGATCAGAAGATCAGATAGTTTCTTTCGCAAATCCAACCTGAAGTTGAACCAACCTAAAAATGAGTTTCTGAGTGGTTCCTCCCAAAAATTAGGTTCATGGATTAAAGTAGGCATTATGGAATATAGCCATTTCTAAGCAGTTTTAAAATTAACCTAATACACATTCAACTTGTTCCTTGTCCAAGACCGTCTCAAAAAATGTTGATTAAAATTTCATTTCATACTATTCTCACTCGGAGACCACACCTTTCGATAAGAATAAGCGCCCTCTCGTCCTTGTCATTCGTTAGTTCGCACGACCTATGTTTAATTCTGTACAATCTGCAATAATTCTATTTGGCGAATCACAGTCGGACAATTTTTGGCCTGTCCGTTTTAGTTTTAATTTAGCAAGGTAACGCCATGATGTGTAGCTCTTGTCGGAGTTAAGTATCCGCCTGGTCACGTAAATTTCTTCTGTGACCTTTGCAACAAAAAGACCTTTCTTTGTTAATTTCAGATCCATGGCCTCCGAGGTCGCGCTATATACTCTTCCTTACGAAGAGAAACACTGAAGAAGTGCCTGTAGAGCTCGTAATGCCTATAAAACCAAACCAGCGAAACGATTTATGGCCAGCATTATACACGAAAATATAATCTCCACTGTAGAAAGCATTTCTTGGAAAGATTTATGCTTAAACCCGGTAAAATATGGAGCAACTTCCGGATTGTTCTCACGGTATGGTGCATGCAAAATAATTCCACACACGCTAAACCGCTCATCGGCTCATCTCCATATTCGATTTTTTTGGCAAATCCGTTGTATCATATTTTCAAAAAGAAGCCACTGCACTGGTAGTCTTTGACCTGGCTGAAATTACATTCTTTGTCAACCTAATTGTTTTTCAAAATTTTAACGAAGTTGTAGATTATAGGTTATGTGCACGTAACAAAACATAAATTAAAATTCTGGTCTTCACTTGACCTTTGCCACACGTCTGTCGAACAATAAACTTGGTTACAAATTACTTTCGACAGGTACTCCCGCTGAGGTAATATTATTTCATGTTAGTGTTAGTAAATTACATGGATTTCCTGAATTTTCACATGTCATGTCATGTTTTTGCGTCCCGAGAACGAGGAAGGTCTCACGGTGAAGGTTTTCCAAGGAATGTCATGCAAGGATTCGCTCAGAGCTAGAGTCTTTTAGCTTGGCGTGACGGTGACGAGTGCATGTACTTTAATCTTCTCTTCAAGGCAAAATATTTACAAAATTCACTATTTTTGTCCAACATGTTTCGTTAATATCGAATATATTTGGACAAAAAATCAAAACATTAGCCAAAATTAATATGGTTATTGAAATTGTGATAATTTAGTAAAGAAATATACAAGTATAGTTGACATTCGCTAATATTACATGATAATTATAAGTCAGACTTCTTTCATTCAGATCAAGATGTCAGAATAAACTGTTGTTAATATTCGGACTATCTTTTCAACAAGAAGAGGAAAAATAAAAAGCTCGTATCGTTCATATTATGTTGATGTCACCTCTCCGCTAACATTTTTGGAAAATTTTTGTACACCCTGTATATAGTCTTGACGTTTTTGTAAATCTAAGTCAACATAAGATGGTGGACCATAACAAGGACTAAATAATCCATCCGAATTAAAGGTATAATAATAGAGTCATTGACTTGATCTATGTATGTGTGGACTTTGGACTTGCGACTTGTATTGTGTGTGGATTAAGTCCACGAACATGCTTCAAATAAATGAGCTAAAAAAGTCAGATCATGCACTAGTAGTACGATGTATCAATGGACCAACTCATGTTTATCCCCGTAACTATGACAACGATGAGTGCGTCTTAGACTCAGATTTGTTCTTCTTGCCTGAAACCGGGTAAATATTTTCTTTCCTATTCAAACACAGAATTTTAGATTTATGAATCATTAAAAAAACCAAATGACGACCCACACACTTAAAGTCACATTTAAATTTCTTTTTGATTCGCAATCTACATTTCTGCACTTAATCTTGGCTTTTGCAGTACATTTCTTTATTCGTGGCCAATGTGCTCGTATTTCTTTTGCACTATCTCCGCATCCTTTTTTTGTAGACGTGGATATTAATTTATTTTCGTGCATTGCCTTTATTCGCAAATATCATTGCTATGTCGTGGTGCTCGTAATTCGCTAGTGTTGTTACGGGCTGGCGTCGCTGCCTCACTATATTGGGGAATCTATCCTTCAAGCAGACATGGTTTGGGTTATAAAATTACAAGTTGGGTAGAGGGATATCCACATGTTTTATTAAATGTCCTACTGATGCTGAAATAATTTGATGAACACTTCAATGTAAATTCTGAATGATTTTTATATGAACATTTCAAAATACAAATAACATGAAATGTGAAAATAGCAAACTTAACGATTAAATCCTTCGACATGTAGCGAGAGAAGTATTACTCAAAGAGTGATGTGTTATTTTTTATTATAATAATCTTCGGTGAGTGTGCAACTTCTGTCACCAAATGACAGTTTGACTCTCACTTCACATTCATAGCTCAATAGAAATTGTGAGTAACAGCTAAGGGTGTGTTAATAATATAATGGCACGTCTGATTCGCTACATTAGTGAATTGAAGCACTAATCTCACAAAAAATAAAATGTTGACTTGACAGGAAAACCATCAAATCTCCAGCATCTTTATTCATCCACGTCAGAGCCGCAGCCTAGGAACTGAACTAATGGTGCGACAGGACATCGACTTGACAAACTTATTTCAAAACTGTGGGGATTTTCATCATATTCCAAAAGAAATATGTACAGGGTGGTCCGTAGCTTCTTGACATGTGTACACCCTCGGTTTTGAGCTTCTGGTTTGTGGATACAAATAATTTCAAAAAATTTATTCATAATTCGGAAAACTACTTTGAAAACGAAATGGCCAAAAATTAGAACTGTCATTTACTCTTTCTTAGAAAGTGTCGGGAAGGAATGAATAATGAAAGTACATTGTGCATGCATTAGATTGATTGCTGCTCTAGTTTAATTACTACCTTGGTTGAGGACATTAATTAAATTCATAGGCGTTAATGTTTCTTCCTATTTGTGATGAAAGGTTGACGTCTTTGTTTTCCAAACGTTGATTTAAAATGAAAACGTGTTGAGTTTATTTTGTTTCTGGGCTGCAGCTGTGCATGGTAGGAGGATTTCTTTTCAAATCTGTCACGTCATGTCGCGTTGAATTTCACAGTGCTCAGGAGCAGATGATGAGATTACAAAACAGCTAAGCTCTTCCTAAATCTGGTCCCAAAGTGTATATAATAAAATATTCGTATGTTTCGATTCGACATGTGACAAAATTGCTTGTCAAACCTGTCAACCTATCTATTCATTCACCTTTTAAAACAAAACAATAATAAAAACACAATTTACCTTGTGTCTTTCGAACAACAACAATTTTCTGGTTGGCTGGGTCCATGTTCTATGCATTCAACAGGTTTCACCGCAGACGCCGGTCTTTGGATCATATTCGGAGGTTAAAAGGGTTATTATTTCTGTTAATGACTGAATTCAAATTATGGCGAATTTTTTTACGTTTCGGTGATTACCACAGATTATTCTAAATTCTGGCTTTGGGTTTTAGCGGTAACATATATTGTGTATAGGCTTCAATCAAGGGACATTTGTCTGAAATATTGATGCCATTTCGGATTGTTTCTGGAAGTCAAATGACATTTATAAGTATAACCTTAATCTTTTTATTCTCCAAAATATTTTACCCCAAAAATAATTCCATGATAATCCGAACCGATGAAGTGTGATTCTACCCATCTTGGACTCGGCAAAATAACACATCTAAAAAATTCAGATATAAATGTTACGATTCAGGTCTAAATCCACACATGCCAACTGAAAAACTCTTATCATTAAAAATAGAAACTGTATTGATCGAAATTTTGAATTTATTAAAATTATTCAAAATATAAGTTGTAAAATGGATATGAGTCATATGTAGTATGATCTATAGAGAAGGAGGACGATACAGGAACCTCCTGGCGTCGCATGAAGTGGAATGAATCATAATAAGTTTAAACCATTTAAAGGAGCAGTTAAATATTAAATCTAGTAGCGAACAGGAAGGGGTGGAGTCCAAAAGTACCTAAGTACAAATCTCGGAGGGAATTGCCAGGAGTTTCTGAGACCAAGAAAGGTTCTTTTATTCTTTTTCAACACCGATGCATTGGAAATAACGGGCAAAATTGACCGGCAACATGCTCTCGAATCATGTATGTCAAAGCTAAAAAAGTAAAATATGAATCTTGTACAGGGTGGGTCATAACCTATGATCCTCAAATTCCTGGAAGAGGCTGTGAAAATTTTCCGATAATCGGATCTTCAAGCGGAAAACGCCTATATGAACCCAAATCCGAAAAAATTGTCTACCTTATATAGCATTAAACTTTCGTTCGTTTTGGTACAACTCATCTCGGTCTTGCTACAGGACGTGACCTATGGATTTTGACTCTCCATGTATAATATTTGCACACTTTAAGGCTATCTATGTACTCTCAACCTTAGTCTTTTTACTACACATGGAATGCTATTATTTAAGTGCTGCCAAGACTACATAATATGTCACTCACAGTAAAGTTTATGAGCAGAGAGAAGCAAAATAAAATATGTTTATTAAGACATTCAAAACAAGCCTTCACAACAAAGGAATCGTTACGGGTAAAGCGTACGATCAAAATATTTATTTTTTAAAAAGACTTGTGCTCTTAGGAATGATTTTGGATTTTCAAAATAAAATTGGTCACTACTATTTTGAAGTTTGATTCTGTGAATTGTTGTTCAAAGCCAAGGCTTGGCCAATTTTATATTTAATATACATACAGCATAAACTCATTTACTTATCCTTCCTTGTACATCATTATTATTTTAAATCTATAATCTGAGTCCCGGAAATCATTACATAAGTTCGTACATTGTTGAACCCGATTATCTATAGTAACATCGGAATGTGGTGTTCTTGCGCATGCAGATACATTTGGTCATTTTTCCAAGTAAATAATTCAATTGACACCAAAGGAAAAAGGAAGGAAGATGATAATAAAAAAATCCTCTTCGTCACTTTAGGTGACGAAGACGTTAAACGATAAGAAAGTCAGTTTTGTCCTGAATGAATTTTGTTTTTTTAACACGACATAAACTTCTTAGACAGTCACGATTACGACAAACGGTTTGGGTTGCACACGACGCATAGCACATCGTTGTGTCACTCAATTTTATTTATGTTGTTAGCAAATAACTCACACACAGTACAGTCGTTAACTCTAATAATGGTTAGATGCATTTTTTTTTGGCAAACAGGACGTACAAATGAAATTAAGCATTTGGCTAAGGATAATTTTTTGTTCTGATGGCATGGGTTGACCTCGGTGGAATATTTACTTAAGTCAGTCTAGGGTTAACACCCGGCATTTATTTATTAAGAGCTCACAGACTGTAGAATATGTATGGGATGTTCATAAGAAAATCAGTGATACTTTTTTCAGCTCTTGGTTTAGTATACATAGAATAAAAATATTTACACTTTGCTAGAAAATTGGGATAGAATTTTTAAACAATATGACCGTGCGAATAATAACAATAATGTGCCAATCAGTTTCTCAGGAATAAAAATTTATGAACCACCCTGTAGACATTAAATGCGTAATGGCATAACAGAAGAAACGTGTGAAAGATACAAAAGTTTTTTTTTTGTAATTTATTTATTCCTCATTTTACTACACTCCATCCGCTCCGGTTCGTTGTACGTAAGTAATTTTAAGTTTAACTCTTCAACTCTGAGAACACACTTAAACGTTCACACACACAATGCCTGAAAATTGTCTGTCACAATGTTTGCAATTTTCCATCTGCTCCAGGAATCTTGCATCCGTCGTCTCCGTCTGTTTGTATGGATAAGACGGGGAAAACATAAAAAAAGATATAACTTTGACGCTGACATATGTCACACTTGAAATGGTCCCATTTGAGTTTTATTCTACTTTAGAGAAGTGTCAAATGTTCAGGAATCAAATGTTTTATAGATTCTAAGATGGGAGGAAATAAAATTGCTTAAGTGGGTAACGCCAAGGCATGTTAATTCAATTCCTGGATGATAGCTCTTAAATGTTGCTTGGAATTCTTAAGACAAAAGTTTGGATGAGAAATATACACATGTTGCAGATCAAATTCGATATTCGTTAAAACTAGTTTTAGCAATTAAAACACGACAGAACTTCGAACTTTAACTCGACCGCACCTAACCTAGCTTGAATTAACACTACCCCCATCAGGGGTAATAGTGTTTGGCCTCCGGTATTATATCCACCATGTAGCCAGAGGACGTAAAACATCGTATCGAAAAGGTCAACGAAGTTTCTAATCCGTTCTGAGCCTCGAGACCGTTGTATATTGTAGTGCAGCTCTAAAAGTATAGAACGATTGGTCTTACGCATTGTTTCAGCACACTCCCTGTTACAGGGTAGTTCAAAAAAGTTCGGACCCACCATACACAGATATCAACGCAATTAATCGTGATTCGTGAGAGGTACATATAAAGATACTGGGCGCCAACTCTGTGGTGTAAATGAACATTAAGCACAAATTAGCTGAATCTTGGTGTATCGTTTTCAAAATTCGAGTTGAATACGATTTCCACTATTAACAGCTCTGTGAGAAAAGTACATCCAACTTTCGTATACACGGTTATTAATACATATGTATTAGATTTTGATGGACTACAGAGAGGAGGGCACCAATTATGAACCACCTTGTATATGTTGCCACCGAAATGAAATTGTTTTGCGTTAAGCTGGAGATTTCTTTAGTAAGCTTATTTTTGTTTGGAATCGGCACAGGTTTGGATTCCTGGACAAGGTTAGTCTTTTCTGGAAACAAAGAGTGGCTTGGTTTGAAGTAGGAGAGATTTATTAGGCTTCCCACACTTTGCACTAAAATAATCTTGCCTGACAGCTTGCTGGCAGACATTGGCAAATTGACCGCTTCTGTTCTGAGTAATTACAATTTCCTTAGACAAATGGTTCACTCATGTATCCATGGCCATGGGAGATGGGACTCGGTCTTTCAAGTAATGAAGGAAAAGACAAGAACAAAGAATTCACTCAGTTTTTCTACATAGTCCCCCATGTATCAAAAATGTAATTTCACCCAAACAGGCCTGCCTTAAAAGGTTAGCGATTGTCCCATGGCAAGGATCAGAAACAAAACAAGTCCCGTAGTGTTGTACAGTATCGTATTCCGTACCAGATCCTGAATGAGTAATGTGCTAACATTTTCACAAAAAAGGAGAAAATGAATCTTCTGCGATTTTGTACTTCGTCCGTTGGGTTCCACGGACCACTGTACTTGTTTGTTAAATAGTGATATAGGCACCCCGCACCCCCTTATCATTTCACTATGCGGTGGGTAAAACTTGCTCCGATTGGAAATATATCGAGAGAACTTTCTCCACTGCAGTATCTTCCCACAACCAGGGGCACCTCCCGTAGGTCAAGTTGAAGGTAACGCAACCTCTAAGAAGAATGCAGGTCAACGTTCCACACAGTAAATTTCAATTTAGTTGTTTATTTTTTTATGTTTAAAAATCATTTCGTAACAAAAAAGAGTGAAGGAACGAAACAAGTCCTAAGTAACCTGGCTGGGCGATCATTAATGTGTTCGTGTATTGCAGGTGGTCGCGACCTACAAGGGACATAAATATATATTTTGTTAGGTTTTGTGCATGAAATATATCTCTCGCACACACAAGGTCACCCCGCCAGCTGATCAAAGCGTTCAATAACCAGACCAAACTTCTTGTTTAGTTTGGGTCATCCAAATGAAGAATCCGAATTTTTTTGTCAAATTGAAATTCTAACCCGTAGGAGGTCATGAAAGGTCAAATCCGGAGGGTAATACACGTGGGTTAATGGGTGGGCCCTGGGGAGGCCAGAGGCTGTTTTTTCACTATCATGTATAAAGCCTCTGCGGGCCTCCCCAAGTCCCACCCATTAACCCACGTGTATTTCCTTGACCATTGATGACCTCCTACGGGTTTGAATTTCACTTTGACAAAAAAAAAATTTCGGATTCATCATTTGGATGACCGAAATTACCCAACAAGTTTGGTCTGGTTATTGAACGCTTTGATCAGCTGGCGGAGTTACCTTCTCAGAATATTCAACAAAACCATGCGATTGCCTGCTATTATAACTTTTTCGTTAGTGTTCAGGAAATCCTCTTTCTCGACGCATTTCCGAACATCCTACCCTAACAATGGAATTAATTGTAGTCACTGCCCACTGTGCTTGCTCCAAGATACTACGTACAAGAAATGAAAACACACAGACCCTTGTTTTCCCGTTGGCTCTATTATCAAAAGAATACTCGAAAGAATTCACGAAGGATGAGGATCTGATGCCAAGATAGCAAATACATATTCCCTTATTCTGTAGATTTGGTTCAGAACGGAATCAATTCAAGATCACAAGGTTAAGTTCCCAACTGTAAACTTCAAAATAACAAGATCAATCATGGATTTCGTACTTGAATATACATATTTATCATATCAAATCATAATTTGTAGCAGTTTTTTTGAGGAATACCTTAATAAAAGTTGTCCAGGAGGTCAATGGTTGCAACATAATATCTAAAATGTAGCTAAATCCAACGGCCTACATTTTCCCGTAAGGACAGTGCGGTGGTCTTTTACAGTTGAATTCTATTCCTTGTCAGAATGATGTTTTTCATGTGAAGTTTGAAGATTGAATGTAAGAATTTGAATGACTTCACATTTATCTGTACTTGTATTATTATCCAACTCAGCGGGTTTTAAGTGAGTTTGAGAGGTCGAAACAAAGATTTCCAGCTGGTCTCAAAACTCTCAAATCTCATCTTGAGTTCGTTCAAACAAACCATTCTTTCGGACTCCCTCATGGGAAATCTGATGAGGCTTCCTGTTTCAAGGAAATAATATCACACAAGGAGAAAGAAAATAATGGATACTGTCAGTGAGCTGCCAATCTGTTCAAAGCAACAATATTATTTTATCTGTAAACAGTAAACAAACATAATTTGAGAAAAATACATTTATAGTATGCATACATTTAATATGTACATTTTAAATCGGGTACAACTTCTTTTACTTCTGAAGTTAAAATTTTTTATCTGAAAAAAAATTTTTGTTCAGCTTAATTATCCCACCATGGTATTTCAAGTCATTTCTATTGAGCGGTTCCCAGGACTTGGTGAATTTGTGCACACAAAGTTGTCAATGATAATCCAAGGTATAATTAAAGTTTTGGCTCGGAAAACTTTGTGTTGGAGTTGTTTGAGGAAATTATAGGACTTGGTCGTGGGTTGTCAAGTTTTAAAACAAACATCATATGAAAGGTAAAAGAAAAACAAAGTCCTGCACATCGAGTGATTTCACCAAAAGAAAGGCGTATAGTTTTTTCACTGATCCTAACTAATTTGGAACTGTTGAATCCGAATCTGTCAACAAAATTGAGCTAAGAAAGGCTCAATTTATGTATGAAATTAAGTACCGTAATCCCATGGGACATTCACTGAAGGACAAGTCTATCCCGTGACATGCAATAATAGGGCGCTAATTCAAGGAATCCTGATATCGAGTTAAATTTGGGGTCAACACTCATTTCCTTGTGACCCCCAGCGTTGATTTGATAGGAATGGAAAACTGTGGGTCTGCAAGTTTCTTATCTATATGTTGACCAATGCCTCCGGAATCGGAGGTCAAGTTCATAAAATCGAGTTCGGTTTTTCGGGGTTCTACAAACCGTTCGCTTAATTTTTCGTATGATTTGGATTCAGCAGATCCAAATTAGTCAAGATCAGCCATATAAACCAAATGCGTTTCCTTACGCAATGAGTGAAAGGCTTTTGTTACGCCTACTCTAGAACTGTCGGAATCTATTAACATTGAATTCTAGGCTATAAAAAATTATCATCAAAGACGCAATCACCAGTATCAAATTCAAATTCTTCATACAAGAGCGTCAATAAAAACGTCTTGCTGTGATCTTGACCTTGCAGGAAATCTTTTTCTTAAAACCCTTGTGCTAACGTGTTATTGTAAATAAAATAATATCAGATCTGAATAAATCCATATTTCATCAATCAATCCCCCTGTGCTCGTGCCGATGTGCCTATGAAAGTTTATATGTATATCTGTACTTAAATAATGAACATTATTTTAAGCCATTGCACACCGTAATAATAAATTATGGTCCTCTTCGCGAGGTATGTACGACCTTCATTTGTATCATCGCAAGATCACATTGCGGGTCGGGATTTAACTCCCTACTCAATTAAAGTCCTACCGGGTATTTTCCTCGTCTCTTCAAATGATCTTGTTGCTGGGCAACACTATATACAGGTGAGACAGGTTTGACAAGCATGAGTTGGAAATGGAATAGAATGAGCAAACTAAAACGCATTGAGATTTCTGGACTCTCAGCAGCACGGAGTTTACGTCGTCCGGGGGCTACTAAGATACTCTTGTCCGTCCGTCTCCAGAGTATGTATTCGACAAATTGTATCAAATCGATTTAATTTGCTACCGGTTGCTAATTTTGTCAATAACAATTATATTATTTTGATAATTAAATTACAATTTTGTCTTTGTATTGTGGATGACTACATGAAATGTTGGCTAAAATCCTTCGATGTCGAGTTGACCTCCAAGAACCCAAATATGCTCTGCGTACAGGGTGGGACAAATGTTTCGAGCCCGATGATGATTTTTCCGCACCTAAAGTTCAAACTCAAAATTTTATCAGTTCCGCGTAACCGATTTTCATAATTTTTTTTAAAAATGAAGCCAGTCCAATTGTCATTAAGAATCACCCAAAGAGTTAAAATCCAGACACTGTTTTCGGAAGGTTATGG
>JAQFYE010004418.1:0-13432 GCA_034694305.1 Protaphorura glebata
TACCACATAATTATGAATGACATAATTATGCTAACTTGCTTAACTTAAAGGATGTTGCTTACAATAACATCCTGACAGTCCAAGCAAAAAAGTGGTAAGATGAGGTCATAGGGTGTGTCGGAAGGTAACATGCAGTTCCGTGTCCTCGTGAGGTGTTATGGGGCGAGTTCACGAACAGAGATGAGATGTGAAGGAGTGGAACTGGGTCAGCGGAGTTAGTCCGTCCATTGCATTCTTTGCATCTCATCCGCAATTGCATTGGGTGCATGTGTATTTTAATTTGTGCATATTGGCGTTGCCTAGGCCACGTCAATCATGCACATTGTTGTACACAATAAAAATATATAAAGGATTAGATAGGGTGTTGGTCCCTAAGGCCAACTTCCAAACCGAAGGCATAATAGTAAAGTCATTTCTGAGATAATGGTGACATCAGATGAACTGGGCATTACATCTGCATAAACCGAACTGGCCATATAGTATAAAAATAGCATAGGATTTGTTTTAACTGGCATTGCTCCTGATATTTGAACTTTTCACCAGAAACGCTAATGACGCCTGCTCTCCAGAAACGCTAAATTACTCAATTCTCCTATTTCCACCAGTAGTTTAGTAATTCCAATAAAAATAATAAAGAATAAGTAAAATTTAATTCTTTCGGAAATGGGTGTAGACCGTCACTGGCCATTTGGATCTAGTTTATTAACGCTTAATAAATTACCGATTTTTTTGAGGTTTTACTATTTGTACAACCGCCCGTGTGAAATAACACAAAAACCTACCATGGTTTCTGGTATATTATTAGCACACTGCAGGCTCAAACTTAAGCCGCCGTCCGACTGCTTAAGCCGCTATATCAAATGGCTTAAATATTTCATGCATCCGAAGCTTGAGTTAGTTCATCATGAAATATTACACGTTCTAATAATTTAAAAGACCATAGATTTGTAGAACTCTGTAGAGATGTGCAATGACAGTATTCAATTGTTCGCTCATCGGTTATTTCATCCAGCGAGAAAGCCCACATTCACATCCACATTTTATAGCAATAGATCTGAACAAACGTAGGCTAGCAGCTAAACCACGAATATTATACATTTGTATTTGTGTGGAAGATATTAGATACGAATGGTAAGGTATCGTGTGTAATGGTTTTGACAAGAAAGTGAATCGTAATTGCATTATTGATTTGAAGAGACATTCTATCTAATGGCATTGATTAAAGAATTACAATATGGTGTGATAGCACTTCTCGCCAATCTTGTAATTTATGCACCGCATTTCTAGCGCATAAAATATAATAGCTGTTAGAAACCGTACACACATAGCTCGTTACACGTAATTACTTCCTTTTCACATGAATCCTGACAACTCCGGCATACACCTCATCATATATTCATATTAAGGCACATATAAATGATCGAAATGAACACGATTTTCACCTTAAGGGAATCCTCTTATCATGGTCTTAACCCAAAATAATATTAACTAGCCTCTTTCTATTCTCCCTTCTGCGAATCATTTCTGCCTGAGACGCCTTAGAGTATCTCCGTTACTCTACATGTTATGTTGCTAGTTTTCTGACAACCAGCGGCACACCTATTCATATTTATTACTGCGGCTTTCGCTAAACATCCTTTTTATGTTAGATTTTCTTTTCAATTACACCCAACTGTGCAACCATTTGGCGTTTTCAAGTCGAAGCGGCGTGAGCCGAAATATTTCATATCCAATTTGATATTTAAATATTTACATGTTGTACACATATACAAATATTTTAATGTATGACTCAAAATTTATTTCTAAATTTTCCACCGTTAATGTACCTAAGCGTTTGCCGGCTTAGTAAAACGAGACGAGTCTCTGGCAAATTATGTTAGATGAATACCTACCTGCCCAAATGGGGCAGCCATTCCGGGGTCTGTTCTAGACATAGGAAAAGGGAAACTGTAACTTTTAATCCGCATATGCCACTGAACGCCCCGAATACGAATCTTATCGAAACCTAGTCATATGTCTTTCAAGGAATTATCATTATCATTTAAAAAAAAGTTATAGAAAATGTCGGAAAAAAACTGTGCACTGTCAAATAAATTTAGGCCAGTGTCTGTTATTGTTATAAACACTTTTCGTAACAAGGGAACACCGGAGCCTGTTGTACACGGATTTTGTCGGAATAATTTTGTGTGAATGTAATCCTATTTAATTAGACACGTGTTTTTGTAAAACACCCAATACTCACCAGGAGTGTCTAAGAAAAAATTTGAAATTTGAAAAAGACCACCCGCAGAGTCTTTGGTCACAAGATTTTGGCGTTGGAATTCCTATACGTTTTTAATTACATCCTGATCCCAAGACCCCAAAAGTTTTTGTTTTGAAGAAACGTTCGAAATGTTTAAAATGAATAACTATAAGACAAGAAAGCTCAGATATTTTCATATTTGCATGTATCTAGTAGTATAAATAAGTTAATCAACACCATTATATCGAATGAGAATCTATTTTGTAACACCAGATGCATGCAAGTATGCAAATATTTGAGTTTACTTGTATTATAATAAATCGTTTTAAATATTCCGAACGTTCTTCAAAAAAATTGTTTTGACAATTTTTAAAGTTTCTTGTTAAAGTGTAGATATCAGGATTTGCTCAAAATCGTATTGGAATTCTCATGCCCAAGTCTTCGGACTAAAGACTTCCGCCCTTTGGGTGAATTGTTTCGAATTTACAAATTCTTTTGACACTCATGGTGAGTAGTTGCTGCTATACGAAAACACGTGTCTAATTAAATCCGATGACAGTTTGAAAATATTTATTCTATCAAAGTCGGTGTGCAACGGGCTCCAGTGTTTCCTCGTCATTGTAAGGAAGGCTATTATCCGTCGGAACGACAAACACTACGTCAGTGGAGGTGCAGGCATTCATAATTTCCTCAGTTGCTTTGGATGTCCAATTTTTAGATGAATTACACGATATAGCTTTTCTATATTTCATCCGTTCGTGCCAGCGCTTTAAACTTTTAAGTCACCGTTTTGAAGATAATTATTTAAATAGTTCCGTTTGAGCAACACTGGGAAACCATGTAAGATTGATTGACCCTCCCGTGATACGTTCATTGGCTGTATATCTCCTATAAATGACTCTCCTCTTCCGGGAGAGCGACTATGTGCG
Organism: Protaphorura glebata; assembly: GCA_034694305.1. Lineage (NCBI taxonomy): Eukaryota > Metazoa > Arthropoda > Collembola > Poduromorpha > Onychiuridae > Protaphorura > Protaphorura glebata. The sequence goes on from JAQFYE010004418.1 coordinate 3,172, forward strand.
AGACACTGAATTATCTGATTTTCATTTTATAGCAATAGATCTGAACGAACGCAGGGTACCAGCTATACCACAAATATTATACATTTGTATTTGAGTATAAGATATTACCTAAGAAGCGTAATGCACAGTTCGGAATGATATTGAAAGCAGCGAATTGTAATTGTAATATCGATTTGATGAGACATTTTATTTAATGGCATTGATTGAAGGATTACAGTATGGTGTGACAGCACTTCTTGCCAATCTTGTAATTTATGCACCGCATTTCTAGCTTTTAAAATATAATGGTCGTTATAGTCCGTACACGCAGAGCTCGTTACACAACTACTTTCTTCTGACATAAATCCTAACGACTCTGGTGTACATCTCATCATGTATTCATATTATGGTGCGCGCGAATTTCAGCTTAACCAAGACAGCTGCTCTTATCATACTCTTAAACCAAAATAATATTAACTAGCCACTCTCTATTCCTCCTTTTGAGAATCAGTTCTACCTGAGACGCCTCGGAGTATCTCGGTTACTCTACATGTTATGTAGACAGGTTTTTGACACCCAGCGGCACACCTATTTGCATTTGATACTCCGGCCTTCGCTAAACTTTCTATCTATGTCAGATTTCTTTTTCCAATACACCCAACTCTGCAAATATTTGGCGCTTTTAAGTTGAGGCGGCATGAGCCGAAAATTTTCATATACAACTTAATATTTAAATATATACATGTTTTACACATATACGTATTTTAAGGTACAATTCCAAATTTCTACGAAATGAGTGCGTCAACCCAGTCAACCCAGTTAACCGCCACCCAGTCATCCAAAAAATATCAGACCACATTTGACTACTACTTCCTTTATTTCAAATTTGGACGTAACATGGGCACTCAACCATTGGAACTTGATGAAAAGAAACTTTCCATAAAAACAGTCAAAACTGGATTTATTTACTACCACTTCCTATTCAACAACGTCAAGTTCTTGTTTCAATGTCTCGTTTCATGGACAATTTTATGGTACAATTATTGGACAGACTACAAATTCGATACAATGGAAGGAAACGGTTGGAAATTTCAATTATCTTGGATTTGCGGAACAGCATTGGGACTTTTACCCATGCTCAACACATTGTTCAAATTGGAAGCAATTGCACCGCTCTTGCAGGATTGGTTACGATTTGAGAAAAAAATGGAAGGTACGTCTTCAGATAAAAAATTGGTTCTACTAGTACGGTCCACATCCAATGGAATAATATGAGCCTCTACCAATACTAGTGTTTCCAAGAAAATTAAAATTAATTTTGACTTGTAAATGCACAGCTGCGAAAGTAGAACTCCTAAAGAATACTTTACTTCTATTAAAAAATACTGAAATGTCTCCTACTAGCTGACCCCAAATTCATAGCCGACTGAACGTATAGTAAGGACCAGGGTAATGAGTTGCAATGTACCACACCATGCCATGGCGACACTTTTACTGTACGTTTCAAAATTAAGTTGCCGGATTTTTTGTTACTAATTGTACTTTGCCTATCATAAATACAAAAAATCAAGCAAACGCGACCAACAAATTCTGTGTAACTCGGAAATTTCATGGTTATTTTTACTATGAACGCTGTGTTGAGGTAATTTTCAATTTCTATTTTTTTATTGCCTGCGAAATGTAAAGATAATAGTTTGCGAGAGAGGGTCATGATTTTGAGTTTCAGAATGGTTCATCCTCAAACGAAGATTTTGATTCCTGCTTTGACACTGATACGAGTAACGGTACTTCCGAAGAGAATGCAGAATACAATAGTTTATTACCTACTTGATTAATATTGAATTTCGTTCGTGTATAAAGAGTTTTTACCCCGAAACTTTGCACGACTCTCTATTTTTACATATGCTAATATTATTGTTATAGTATATTTTACATTATTTCAATTAATTACTGGAACATTGGTAAAATTCATAGGACATTCATTACAATTACAATCCGTGTGTAAGGAATACGAACACCAGCACAACCCAGCCGGTTGACACCCAGATAAAATTCGAAAATGAACTTTAAATTTACAATAATACTCAACATAGTGATCAGCAATTACACACGTGTCGTACACGCAGCTCCAATAAACCTCGCTGTATGTTCTTTAAACGAATCCTTCAGTGTTTTTGCCGAAAGGAAATTTGTTATATACTGAAAACAGGAATTACGCAGTCGCCCAAAGGAATACGCCTAAACTTTAGCACGTAATGAAACACATTTCCATCTATAGAAATCAAAAGTCTCGAGCAATTTCAGATGGTAAATATGCGGGGTCGCCTGTTAGAGAAGTATACGCCATCGACAGCAAAGACGATATACTGACCACCTCACTACTCTTTCTACCCTACACCTTATTTTATTGTTTTCAGATATCCTTCCAGAGTCCGAAGTTTCGAGGTCAAAACGTCTACGTTTCTTGAAGTTTCAGTACATCAACTACGCAATGAACACTTGCATTGCTCCCTTAACCATGGTCATAATGGTCATTTATAATCCAAGGCTGCCACCGTTCATAAACTCGGTTTGGCTTCCAGACCCTGCTAAAACTAGATTAAACCAAACATCCGGAGCAATATTGCCAATGGTTGAATCCTTGTTGGGAGGCTATTCGGCAGGTCTTGGATCACTGCAATATTTTTTTGCATTCTACGACATCTTTCCACCGTTCAGTGTATGGCAGGTTCTTGCCACACTGGATATCACTACCAGTATGATTGCTCGAACCGTTTCAAACACAATGGACAGGATCAAGGAATCTTTGGACGAAGGGACTAAGAATGTACACGAGCTGATCACGGTATACCACTCCCTTCGGATTTTGTTTGGCGACGCGAACAAAGTCTTCGGATTTGCCATTTTGAGTACAGAACTCTTAAATCTTGGGCTAAATGTCTTTGAAATCTACGGAACTCTTGAAACGACAGACTTGTCCATCATACTGTTCTTTGGTACGACCTCCCTCTGCGTCTTTGTTCGAATGTACATCATATACCTTCCATTTGTGGACGTATTCATGAAGTCAATTGAGTTGAGAGATCAATTCGAGAGGTTGCAAGGTCATGAAGATGCCGTGCGGAAACTTGGACGACGTCCTCTTGAGAACTCGAGGCAAATGACAAAAACAATGAGGAACCTGGTCTTCAGGCTATCGGATTTACATAGAATCACGCCGACATCCATGTCGGACTATGCTGCGGCATTGGTAAATTATGTATTGACGTGTCAACAATCTTAAAAATGTATGCAGGTAGAGTCTCGGTTGTAGAAGTATGTATTGTACAGGTTGCTTTAAGAGCAGACAACTATTTCACAAGCACAAGTATGCGAAACTTTGCCACTGACAAGTCTCTGTCAATTATGGCCTCGAAATATTTTGACTTAAAGCACGGTTCAAAGTTTTGCTCCACTTATTCTCGATAAGGAACCACATATGACTCGAAAAGAATTAGAAATATTTGACCAGAAGGAAACTAGTGGAAGCAATGTTCGCTCACCAAATTTATTTCTGTGCAATCTCCGACGGAGCAAAGAAGTGTTTTTGCTTCCACCGTTAATGAACCGAAGTGGTTCATTAACATATTGATTCGATATACATTAGCATTAGCATTGCGGTGCATTACAAGTCCATAGCAATTCTGTTAAATGAATACCCGTCTACCCAAATGGCGTATGACTGCAATTAAAGCAAAACCACGAATGTTATACATTTGTATTCGAGCGGACGATACTACTTACGAAGTGTATTGACAAAAGAAAGAATCGTAATTGTATTATTGATTTGAAGAGACATTGTATCCAACGGCACTGATTAAAGAATTAAAGTATGGTGTGATATCACTTCTCTCCAATCTTGTAGTTTATGCACCGCATTCCTTAGTCAAACTCTTAAGCCATCGTTTTGAAGATTATTATTTAAACAGTTCCGTTTAAACAACAGCGGGAAACCATGTAAGATTGATTGGCCCTCCAGTGATACGTCCATTAGCTGTAAATCTCCTATGAATAATTTCGGTTTTCCGGGAAAGCGGATATCGGCGAGACGGGGAATTATATGATTGTCATTTTAAATCTTTAGATCTAAACGAACGCATGCTACCAGATAAACGACGAGTATTATACATGTTTATTTGTGTGGAAGATATTACCTACGAAGCGTAAGGTATAGTGTGCAATGGTATTGACAAAAAAAGCGAATCGTAATTCTATTATTGATTTGAAGAAACATTGTATCTAATGACGCTCATTAAAGAATTACATTGTGGTGTGATAGCACTTCTCTCCAATTTTGTAATTTATGCACCGCATTTCTAGCTTTTAAAATATAATGGTCGTTATACACCGTACACACAGAGCTCGTTATACGTAAAATAATATTAACCAGCCACTCTCTATTCTTCCCTTTGAGATTCAATTTGGCTTGGAATTTTATTGTAAAGCTAACGCTACGTGAAATAAAAGTTGATTGATTGCATGATTTGACTTTTGTAAATAATTTTGAGAGTAATCATCATAGGTACCCAATTGAACTTTATATTTTTCATAGCATCGGTTTGGTTAAAATTTGTACGTTAAGTTGTGATCGAGTTGAAGTTGAATGAATAATTTTAAATTGAATTTTCTTGGGGTTAATTATTAGCGACATTGCAATGACCAGTTATCTAAACCTCGAAGAGCCCAACATTTTCTAGATTTATAACCAATTTGTGCATCCGATCCTCGAAGTTCGGACATTCTTGGCTTCACATTATTTCTCTATGGATTGAAATACATAGAGAAGGAGAAAAAAATATAAAGTAAGTAAGAAAAGTCATGGATTCTTAATTTTTGGTGAAATTAACCTTGGATTCGGCTGCATTGAGTCAACTCTAATTACATTAATCACTATGATGCATGTGACTGTAACTAAAATTCTATTCATGCAAAAAAATGAATAAACAATTCATAGCTTTCTCGCGAAGGCACTGTATACATTTGAGGGTTGGTGATAACTCGGATGAGTCTCAATGAACGTGATAATTACAAAGGAAAAGTCTGTGTTATTTGCCGTACAGGGTGGCACATAACCTTCTGTGTATCTCCTTCAACTCTCGTTTGAATGAGCATACGGGAGTCGGAGGAAGATAGGGATGTATTTTCCAAGAAATGGTCAAGCTGGCCATTCCCAATTAAAATCCCACGCGTGTGCAGGCACTTACTACTAATGCTTACGAGAGCTCAAAGAAAAGTTGTCTAGACAATGCACTATAATGCCAACTTCTGAATGATTTCTCCACAGAAATACGTCGAAAATCATATTTGTTGTAATGCAGGAAATACAATCCTCGATACCTGATTTTCATGTACTTTGTAAGATATAATAGATATTATGCCCTTGCCTAGATTGTTTATGAAGCCCTTAGGTTTTTAGGGAATACGACTGTAAGAATCGTATATCACCCAAGCAAGGTGGTAGAATCACATTATGCGGGTAATGTGCCTTCAAGCCATAGTCGCTCGGAACTAGATTAGATTAAGTACTACCTACCCATAATTGTGTATCAAGAGCCAAAATGATGTACAGCACATTTCAAAGGCAACAACAATTAAGATTAGAAATTTAATGTAATTTTAGTAACATACAAATCGGCATCCAGATTCTAGTAGATAGAGATAGAAAATTAGATGGTACGCCAAATATTTTCCGCCACGTGGACAATTCAACGTTTCCGACATCCATTTACTATTACTTTCTCACTAAATCTAGTACTTCAGGATGAATTGTTAACCACATTTTAACCACTTTGCCAGCATTAGATGAATAATGGAACATATTATACTACTTCGAAGCACATAATTACATGCTTGTGGTGTATACAAATGAGGGCATTGTAAGGTGGGCACATTCATCTCACTTTCAATGATAGTGTGCTAATTGGTCCCACCATTCAAATCATCAAAGTCATGAATAATTTGAAGTCCGAATTTATGAAATGTTCTGAACGGAATAACTATGCATACTGAATCAAGAAATAATAGACAATACTGTAAAGAACGTCTTTGTCATTCCTATCTTGCTGCAACTGTATTCCGATATGGTCTTGTTGAAGACGATCCATAGAATGGAGATATATTTGCATTGATGGTGCACCCTGTAAATTGATAGATTAGTACAACACAATGTGCTTAATTGTTTGTTCGATATTACTATGTACTTATCTCACAAATATATTTTATTGTCAGACGTCTCGTTTTCCAAAATATGATGCATTTGCAAAATTCAGGGACAGAGTCAGAGAAATATCTATTAAAGTAATAAATAATAGTCAATTTCACAAACAGTTCTGTACAGCATTGATAAAATTTAAATTGTACGTAAATAAGAATGTACACGTTATTTATGATTGAAAAGAGACAAAATCGATTTACCCAACCAAGGAAGGCTATTCTAGGAAACAAACCAAAGAAATATGACATTTATTAGTGAACGGCTCATTGCTAATTTGGTATCAAACCTGTATCGCAGCTCTCTTTTATCATTTTGACATCGGCGGACTTTCATTTTATTACATGCATATAATAAGGCTTTTCTAGGGCTCAGCAGGACACATTTGCAAACCACCGGTTGGAACGATTCAAAGAAAAATCAAGAGCGATTCTATTGCGGAAAAAAACTCACAAAGTTGACAAAAGTCACTCAATATTTATTGTGCGATTCGAATTTAATGGAACAATTTGATCAAACGAAAACATAAAAATTGGCGGGCAATCAAACTTGGCCACGCAATAATTGATATCATTAAATAAACTTAACAATTATCAAATAAAATATCTGATCAAAATAGGATTGACATATGAATATCTCCACTCATTGCTGCTTTGTTGGAATCCTCTTTCATATTGATAAGTAATTTCAAATGTCATGTTCGAAGAGCTAATCGTAGATGGTTATTTTCATTTTTGTTCCAAAAATTAAACATCGTTGCTTTACTGCATGATCACTTATGATTTGTACAAATCGGCTTGTTTAATCAATCTTTCCATTTTCTTTGATCCACATTTTCAGATACGCACTAAATGTGAACAATGTAATGCATGAGTGACCAAAAAATGTTATTAAAATGCCCAAAAATTCTAGTTGTTGAAAAATGTTTTTATACTGACGCTAACATACATTTCAAAATTTTATTACAAACATGCAAATTTAAATTACACAAAAATCTGATATTTTCTGCGCAAGACTCAACACTCCCAATACGGAAAGAGAGCGGATGACGTGAAGCCGAGAAGAAGCGTCTGCTGCATGACAATGCACTAGCTGACACCGTCGCGCCGTCAGGACGTCACACAATACTCCTTTCACATTTTTCAATATATTTTTTTTATAAAAAAAACACAGAGTTACGTGCGTAATGACTCTGGTCATAGATTCAAGATCACATAACCTAGATTTGTTTGAACAGATGAAAATTTTTGAATGCGTCACATTTTTCCTATTCAAATCTGAAAAATGAATCTGGCTCGTGTATTATTGGGTACGTAAATGTCACAGACTTGCGGTGGGATTTCAAGGGCGCGTGGCATACATTCAACTCCTCTCATCGATTTGGTATAAAATGGCTCACCAATTTTTAGTCAGTTCACTTTCCAATTCATATTCGGTCAAATCATAATTGATCAGTTTGACATTCTAAAAATTTCAACATGAAGTATTTTATTATTTTTGCTCTTGTGGCACTAACTGCTGCACAACGTGGTCCACCACCACCAGGAGGGTTTGGTGGCTTCGGTCGTCCACCCCCAGGAGGGTTCAGTGGATTTGGTCGTCCACCACCAGGAGGATTTGGGCCACCGGGTCACGGAGGACCAGGAGGATTTGGGCCACCGGGAGGTCAAGGAGGACCAGGAGGATTTGGGCCACCGGGAGGTCACGGAGGACCAGGAGGATTTGGGCCACCGGGTCACGGAGGACCAGGAGGATTTGGGCCACCGGGTCACGGAGGACCAGGAGGTCATGGTGGACCAGGAGGTCGCCCTGGCTGTGGAAAACCACACCAAACCACAACGACGCCAGCACCCATGACAACAACCACCACGGTAGTCCCGATAACGACAACACCTCTCCCGGCAAATCTTTGCTCTGCGACAGCACCCGCGACACAAGGTTGTCAGTGTGGTACCGCTACTTGCAACGCTGGACAATTGTGTGCGGCAGCATCATCTAATTGCATCACACCAGCACCTTGTACAGACACAACCGGATCAACCAAATCTGCAGGGCCTTGCGTATGTGGGCCAGCCGGTTCAGCACCTTGTCACACAAATGAACTTTGCACTGTGACTGGAACGACTGGAGTCTGTTCAACTGCTCCAACTGACATTTGTTTAACAACTGCAGCAAATACTGTCCTCCCATGCTCTTGTGGGGCGACAGCTGTTTGTACGGTCAACAATGCTCCAACGGGAACATGCTCCGCTGCAGGAGTTTGCTCTTAAATACTAATAACCAGAAGACTAAACATTTTATTTGAAACACATTTGGATTCCATAAATTCTATCATTCTACCAATAAATTAAATTGAAGCAACTAACCCTCAACTTGTTTTCATTAAGAATGACTTACTCAGTAATGTAGGGTGTTCCGTCTGGGACATGTCACAAAAGTAGGGCGTCCTCTTCCTTTCTACATACTGTCGGTTCATTGCTTTAGAACGACCTAATCTTAGAGGCAAAACTAGCTCTGATACATGTCGATGCCGCGTGAATTTAATTTTACAATTTAGTGACAATCTGGCATTCCAAATTCCAACCTGGCGCGGATTGGCGGACTTATAATTGTAAGGTCGCTGGTTTTAGTACTGTTTCGGTGGCAATTAGTTGATATAGATTCATGTTACTATTACTACTTCAAGGCCAAAAATAAGTCAAGCTGAAATCGTGAATAAGGACAACTTACAGTTGTTCCATTATCAAAGTCACTCTCACCTGTCTAATTCGACTTTTTCTTCCGCTCCGAAACCTGAATTTTATGGTTGGGCACAAATGAGCAGTACATGATAAAAAAATCGTTATCATTTCTTTCTTGTGCAATTTTACACTGCGTGTATAGGAATTTGATCCCAAAAATGTCGAGAATTACCAATGTCATTGACCCAAGTCTGAAACCAATATCAACCTTCTGCACTCTCCGTCGTCTGCAGTCTGTGTGTAATTATCAATATAACAAAATTATGTATAAAAAAAATTGTGTTAGACCTGCACATGCTATTTTTTAACCATTCTGAATGATGCCACATACAGCTGAGTTTTATATGCCACATTCAATTTCTTGACTCCAGTACAGAGTGAAATTTTGTTTAGTCAGTTCCTCACTCTAACCTTCATCTCCTCATCTGACAAAGGAAATTTTAAACATGTTGTGGTTTTGATAAACAGACTAACTCACAATGTAATTTTACTGTGGCAGGAAAAGAAACATCAACCCTCGACTTCATTCTTTACCGATTAGGGAAATCGATTCCGGTCACTTTTCCTTAAAAACCTGGGGAAATTATTTTTTACTCAAACACGTATATAACTCGAAATAAAGACAAAAAAAATGGGTTTAAAGGATAAAAAATAAATTCCCGCGAATTTTTCCGGAACAGTGACCGGAAATCAAAAACCATAACCCCTATACAAACTAATACTCTCCAAACTACTCTCCACATATGCATGGGGATTAGGGTTTTGTTTTCCGATCACATTCCCGGGAATTTATTTTTATCCTTCAAACCTATTTTGTCGTCCTTATTTCGAGTTATATACTTGTTTCAGTAAAAAATAATTTTCCCGGGTTTTTAAGGTAAAGTCACCGGAATTGATTTTCCTAATCGGTGAAGAATGAAGTCGAGGGTTGATGTCTCTTTTTCTGCCACCGTATCAATGGTAAATCATGTTTTGTCATTTTATAACCAATACTATAATTTCTCAACCACTTTTGGAGAGGTGTACCGTAGTACCAGAATCCTAACCGACAGTATGATGAAATAGAAAATGATCTAATGACTAGACGCAATGCCCATTTGAAAATGGGCTGGGAAAGGTCACAACTAAGGCGTAATACCACTTGCTCCTCCTTACCACCATTAAGTTTATGTATAATTCCCCACCCCCAAATGGCGATTCCCCACTGGGTCACTACCCAGATTCAAAGGTCAAGAGTCAGCTGAACTTGGTAATGGTTCACTTGATTCACTTCATCTCCCATTTGAAATGA